>JAQIVE010004089.1:0-15231 GCA_034698285.1 Sminthurinus bimaculatus | reverse complement strand
AAATGTCGAAGTGACGAAATGCCTCAATGACGAATCAGTAAGGTGACGATCGACAGTGTGGCGAAATGTTGTGTGACGAACGGATTTGTGACGAGATGATTGAGATTCAAAGTAGAAGTTATAGGGATATATTCAGAAAGAAAAAGTCACAGAGCTCATGGCAATACTGACGTGAACCATGAAAACGTTTTTAGTTTTTGTTTGCGGCTGCTCCGCTCCTGCTGACCTCTGACTTTCTCCAATTCTTAAATGTCTTAAATTATTATTAAATGTAAAGAAAAAGCCTTGGAGTATTCATTTTCATTCGTCAACTGTAGCCTTGCATTCAAGGCACGTTCCTCTTATTGTTGCTGTACAGCGGCTTTTTTAGCCACTGAAAAATGAGTGACTGCTTCCCAAAGACCACATCTGCAGCCTACGACCGTCGGTAATAGAGTACAATACATATCATACATATTTCATTTGAATTTCTGTACCTGTACAAAAACACACACTCCATAAACACATTTGAACGCCATGTTACAGCTTCCCCCTGTCAGAAGCATGTCTCGTCAAAACGGGGAGCACGGAGTACAAGTCAGAGTTCAAACAACATCCAAGTTCAGTCATGTCCTTGTCAATGGCTCCAAATGGCGGATCCGCCATGGCTTCATATTTAAGTGATGCCTGCGTCACAGGCCCTGTTGTGAGAAACAAACCTCGATATGCTTTCAGCAAGGGACCTCGCTTTGGAATTCCTCCATATTGCGGTACATAATTTTTGCCAGTTTTAAGTGTGTTGATAAAAATGCCACTATTCACTATAAGTGAACAAAAAATGCATAAAAATAATTAACTCCCTATATTGCAGACTGCACACCTCCACCTGAGCGTTCTCGGTTTGTCACCACTTACCAAACCGATTTTTTCGACAAGCATCATGATAACTGTAATAGAGAAATTACACCCATGTCAGGAGTAAAAGAAAGACGAGTAAGATTTATGCAAAAATTCAGGGTTGACGTCAAAGGTGAAATGCTTTAATATTTGAGATAATTGTCATTATACTTTTATTAACAGCCGCTAGTTCTTCCTCCACAATGTCTGTGTCCCATATCGACGGATACAACTTACGCCCGGGCATTTGACATGCCGCAGTCCTGTTTTGAAACTGTGTGTGCCCAACAAGAGCCCTGTGGAGGGGCTTGTGAGCCTCCCTGTTGCCAAGATAGTTGCTCTGACCCCGTCTCCGGGATTACCATAAGATATGCAAATGCTCAACCCCGAGTGGAAGTGCCAATTTTATACAAAAACAATTTGGTGGCTCCTGGAACGGATACAGTGGACTGTCCTCGATGTCCCCAACAAATTTCGTGTTGTCCCTGTCCTGACATTAGTAAACTGTGCGATGCTTGTTGTGGCTGCGAGTACCCTTGTAAACTACATCAAGCCACGACAACCCCCACTAGGAAATATCCAATTGTACTCAACACTCCGCGCTATGTGCCTGACCCGAGAGAGCCCCCCAGTCGACCCAAGCTCTTGTGTCATGGGGGAACCTGTGAGTGCCCTTTGCAAAATTCATTCCCAACCAGTCAAGCCATTAATCAGGCCAAGCAGAGGCTGATCGAGAAGCTGGAGGAGGAGCGGTGCAGATTTCCACCAGAGTGCATCGAGTCGAGTTACAGGGCTTCGTACAAAACACCGCCACTTACCGACACTCCGAAATATTGCTCAAAGGAAAATATGGCCGAGATACACCGAGCAAATGCTTTGGCAGCATGTCGAGGAATCCCGCCCAAAGGGATGCCAGCATACTGTTTAGAAGGAGGAAGACCGCCAGACCCTCGCCCAATGTTCGATCATTTATCCACTTATGAAGCGGATTATCTCTGGAACGTCATTCCAAGATTCAAGCTTATGGGTGGAGAAATCCCTTGTAAGTTTGAACAGAAACCATTGTGTTGTCCGATGGTAAATGCGTCGGACGTTATAAAAACTCGAACAGAAGAAAAGGAACGCTGGGGAAATAATTGGGAGTGTGATCCTCCGCGTGCCTAAAAAAGCTGGATAATTTCCACAAAGGGCTCAATTTATAGTACCATCAATAGCAACAACGAGAATAGTCATTGTATATTGTCACATGTTTTGATTATTTTCGCTGGGACGTCAGAAAACGTATCTTTGTGGAATATAAAAACTGTTCAAATTCAAAGTACCCATTGAAATAAAACTAAAAGATATTGGTCATCAAATATAAAAGAAGTACAAGACTGCAAAATTTAATGCTGTCTTGCTGTACTCGGGGAACGAGAACTTTATTCCTATTCATTTTTCATGTCATGACAGTTAAGATTCCCATTAACGCGATGATAATGATTAAATAAAGGAAATCTTTTTCATTACTATTCTCGTACACTTGTGAAAAACAAAGTATAACAATATAAAATTTTAAAACTTTTAATACTTTTCACTTTTTTAGAAATGCAACGTGGTACATGTATATAATGGTAAAATTTCAATTGTATGGCGTTCATAAGAGCAGTTTAAAGTAAGGTAACATGCAATGTTACTTCTTATTATAAAAGCATTGTATAAGTAGTAGAAATGTACAAAGTTAAGTAAGTAGTATTTGCGGTATAACAAATAATATAAAGTAATTAACACTAGGAAGATTTGACTTAGATGACACAATCAAGAAATAATCTAGATTTTACATGACAGTACATTAAAAGGCAAAGTAGAGCTCCTTAAATAATCAAAATATTTAACTTTTGTGCGAGAATAAGAAAGAAGAAGATTCATTACTCATAATTCACACCCAATAGTCACATTAACATTATTTCTACAATAAGTTTCTCAATCGAAAATGCAATAACAAAACGTCAATCTAATAGTTACATCATATTATGTCTGTATGAAATTGTGAAAAATTAAATTATTTTGATTGTTCATGGAGCTTACGCACTTTCCTCTTTCGTTTTTATCACTCAACGTTTCTTACAAGAATAAAGAATACAACATAGCCAGAATATTTAAATTAAATAAACTTTATCTTTTTGTAAACTAACGAAGTGACAGTCCTGCCGCTTTTCCATCAATCTCCTTTTTCAGTCCATTCTTGAGATAATACTCACCTTTAATACAAAACAAATAAAACGTGTTATTAACAAATTAATCATGAAAAGTAAAAATGCAAAGAACAGTTTTCCTTTGAATAATCAATACACTGACAAATGTGTACTTTTAATTTTTTACACTTACGCTTTAAATAAGCTAACATCACATCCGTAAGCAGGAATATCTAAAATAAATATAAAAATGGATAATATCAATTAAAAACTCTTCTTGCTAAAAATTACTACCTTTATAGTTTTTCCGTTGACTTTACTTACATACATAAAAGCTGTAAAAAAAAAAATGTACTTTGGTTATGAATCGTAAAATTCACTTACTTGAGCTGTTCCAAACGCAATAGTTACACCAAAGTAAAAGTTGGCGTTTGCTGAACCAGAATATATCCACAAGAACCACTGAATCGGTGCTAACACGGATGTAGCCACAAAGAAGCAAGCCACGAGAAACTTTTGTTGCATAACTAGAAAACAATAATTGTTTACACTTCAGATTAGCTAATAAAATAATCAGATATTTAACAGCTAGTAGGTATTTACTATTTACTTTGACTAGAAACTATCATGCGTTTGCGTTTGCAGAAACTAATGTACTTATAGCCGCAATCGGAAAATAAGGAGGGGGGAAGGGTGTCCTCATGACAGTCACGTTTTTTTGATAACTTAGCTTTTGAGACACTTGCAATATCAATGCATTGTATCTCTGCATATATGTCTCAAAAGTACGTTCCTCATAGTTCGTCTGTCTTGTCTCATGTATTCATGTATAGGTAATAAGTAGTAAAATTTTTTTAACATGTGTTATAAAAGGGAACTTATTTAAAATGCAAAAAAAACTTTTAAATTGCCAAAAAAAGGCAAAATTTGATCCGCGAACCCGGATTTGAACCAGGGACCCTCTGATGTCTATTTGTTAATCAACTACAGTCAGATGCTACTACCAACTGAGCTATTCGCGGAAAAGTTGAGAGAGGGTTCTCGCTGGCTGCTGGACTTAGAAAAAATGTGCTTAGTCCTTTTCAGCCAAGCTTGTCCATAAGCTGACTCGACTCTCTTTAACTACTGCACAACACAAACACACACACCTCAAGATACTATTGTATTGGTAGTATTGATACTTGATACAAATGTCATTTAAGAGTGTTTTCAATACTATTCGTCACACATAATCCCTCGCGACTCTCAAGTAGCAGATAGTGAAGGAGGGAATATTTACAGTATGCAGTATGTATAATCTAACAATCTATAACTACATAGTTACAAAGAGGATTGCAGTTAGTGTACTTATAATAACTACATACACACTACATACCTATGAATCTGTGTACAAAAATTTAACAAATAAAACAATTAATACAAAATTTTGCCCCGTTCTCGTTTGATTGATGCGCTTTTGAATGCTTGATGCCATGTAATTTAATTGTAACTTAATTAAAACTTGACAGAGTACCTTTAGGTTAAAGCAATAACAGTCTATCCCCTACAACTAAAAAATGTTTCCTATACGAATTTTACATTGAATGAGCTAATAGCGTACTGATCACTCGGATAAATTAATTGTTAATAATTATTATGCACTACTGAATGCAGTGATACGTGATACACGATGCGAAATGAGACCCAATTTCAAATAGAAAATATAAAAAAATACTTACATGGAAATAAATGTTTCCACATTGGAAGTAAAGCCAAGTAGAAGCCAACATCTCCAACGGATGGATATGACTTGAAAATGGTCATTAACGCACAGAATGAATAAATCAACATTGACGGCTCGTTGAAGAATCGAATCGTAAGTGGAACAACGTAGATGAAGGCATTGATTTGAAATGTGCAAATGAACAGAAGATGAAAGTGGTCAAACATTTCAGTAAAGAAATACCAAAACAGTCCAATATTTGGTTTGAGATCTGGAGCATTTAATCTGTACATCAAATGCAGAAAACAAAAAAGAAAAATTATTGTAATTTTTTGGAAGTACATAATTGTCTCAATAAATCGCAGATCCTATTTTTATGCATTGTTTTATGTTTGTCGCATCAAAGATTTTGTTTTCATTTTATGTACTCACATAAAAACATAGACTCGTTCCAAGAACATCCAGTCATTTGTAATGACTCGTGAGGCGACGATGAGTCCAGCTAAGGGAATAATGAATGCTAGTAAGGTTTTAATTACAGAGCTAATCCAATGTGGTGGTGTCTTTCCCTTCTCTTTTAAATTTGCAGATTCCTTATTATGTATGCATATAATGGCAGGCAGAATCAATGTGATGGGATACAGGGACTGGTATGTTGACAGAGCCAAACAGAATCCCGCTGATAGACGACAGCCTAAATTTCATTATAAAAGCAAAAACAAAAGTTACATTTCTCATTTTTTTAATTATAGGTACAAGGTACACAGTATTCCATTGATACCAAAAACCAAAATAACTAGTGGAATAAAATATAATTTAATTAATTATCTAAAGTTCCAGAAACCTTTTAACATAGACAGAATTGCTGCGGCGGTTGTCAAATTAGCAAATACTGTCGTAGTTTGTCCAGCACAACTCAAAATTGTAAAAGGATTAAATAAATATGCCAGTAATACTTCATCCACATATCGACCATCATCTTTTATAGGCAAGTCTGCTGATGTTTCCAAAAATTTTGATGACTCTTGTGATTTTATCAGCTGTGTACAACAAACAACAGAAAAAACCTTGTCAGTTTATAAATGCATCTCATGTGCAACTCTTAATATTATTATGTATTGTTTTAACTGTAAACTCATCTTACATAAAATCGAATAGCTTCTTGAACCACAGCCGCAAGAATTACAGCAGTTACAAGGTCACACAGAATAAAAATGAGAAACAAGTAACAGTCCGGTAATTTGACGAGAAAGTCTGCAACGATCAAAGACAATGGAGTTTCATGAAATGTATCCCCTTCGTAAGGAGACACATTCTTCTTCATCAGAAACAACCCTTCTTGTACTGAAATACAATTAAAACAAAATGTAAAGATTTTAGTCACACCATCGTTTTGTAAAATACATGTATGTGTAATAAGTACTTAATAAGTATATAAAAAGTAAAATGGAAAAAGGTGGCTTTCATTCCGGTAAAACGGAACGTCAAAACTCGGAAGTCAATATCTTGATTCTTGATCAATTATATACTTACTTTTGAGCCATGAATTTAACGTTGTTGAAATCTCGACTCTCTGTTGAAACACTGGAGTGAACCCGGCCAGAAATAGACAAAACCGGAAAGCAAATGCAGCCACAAAATAATACAATTTTCTACCCATTTTGACAAATTTTGACGACGAGATAGATTGACGAGAGAAAAGAGCCGCAGCGGAAAGCGGAAACTTGCATATGTACATAGACGTTTAAAAACCGTGTTTACGGCAAGGAAAACACGAAGCGCTGAAATGTTATTGAAGTCTTTGCTCATCAAAAACGAAAAAAATTCAATCAACTTTTTAAAAGTTAACTATGCATGTTATGGAAAAGTATACTTTTGAATTTATTCACATTATTTCAGTATTATTCTTCTTTTTATGACAAAAGTATATTATACATGATGTTTTTTTCCTTGCTGTATAAAATGGTTCGGTCATATTTTATTATGACAGCTAAATAGTAAGTAAG
The DNA here is from genome assembly GCA_034698285.1 of Sminthurinus bimaculatus. Classification (NCBI taxonomy): domain Eukaryota; kingdom Metazoa; phylum Arthropoda; class Collembola; order Symphypleona; family Katiannidae; genus Sminthurinus; species Sminthurinus bimaculatus. The sequence goes on along the minus strand of JAQIVE010004089.1, from coordinate 8,473 downwards.
CCTTCATTTCCCTCTTCATCCTCCTCCTCCTCCCCTTCTCCATGATAGCCATACTCGTCAAAAAAATAGTCTTCTCCTCCATACTCGTCCCCATATCCAGACTTTTTCAAAGTGGGCATCTTGACCTTGGTTCCATGATGCATAAAGGCTCCCTCCTTGAGTCTCCTAATCAGCACCCGCAGTTTGACTTGTTTGGCCTGCTTTGGATCTATTTTTTGAAACCTTATCCCTGGTTTTCTTCCCTCGTTCACCGCAACTGCGTTCATGTCCCCTTTGAGATCCTTCCATACCTTTTCAAACTCGAGATCATCTCCAATATCGGGTTGTTCCAAAGGTTGTTCTGGAGAGTGAGCTCGAGACTTGAGATACTCGACTAGCGGCAGACCAACTGGACCCAGTCCTGGAAGGGCCGACTCTCGAGCATAAACCCACGCAATTGTTGCTCCAATATCTTCTTCCTCTATTTGTTTATTTTAAAAATAAATATTTTTAGCATAATCCGTATTTTAAATAAGAAAAACGCATACATAATAATAATAACAATAAATTTCTCGTACTGATATCTGGATCGACAGCAACGAGAGTTTTATAGAATCTGAGGATGTGAACTTCCGTATCTCCAGGGGCATCTTCTTCCTTGTGTTCGTAATCATATGTGATGCCGAGGTCAACGATAAGACCTCGAATGATCTCGTGGATGTAGGTCATCCGATCTTGGTCAATTTGCCGTGAGAACTCTTCAATAAATTCTCCCTCATAACCTTCATCAGTCTCTGCAAACAAGTCATCGTATTTGAACACGGTCCAATCCGCATGACTCTTTGTTTGTTTCGAAGTGACCCTGATTAAGCTTTTGATTTCGTCCTCGCTCTTGTGAGGATAAACTTGTTCTAACCTGAAAAAAAAATTAATTTTCCCATTAATTTCAGAATTTTGAGGTTTTGTTTTACAAAAAACAAAGGGGAAAAATATTTAAAACAACGTACACTTGTCTAATTTCTCCAAGGCTCATATAACCCAGAGGCCTCCCCAGTTCAACAGAACGCCCCTGCAAAGTTTCCTGAAGTCGGCTCAACTCGACCCGAATCAGATGATAACAGCCTTCGTCAATCCGGCCAAAGAGGATCCCCATGAATTGGGACAGCTTTTGATTCATGTTGAGTCGCTTGCAGGCGTCCACTAGATTATAAGTCCACTCCATCCGTGGACCCACATTGGGGAACTTTTCCTCAAAGTAGGTGGCTACAAACTCGGGGAAGTCGGTAACGAGGGGCACATCTTGCGTCGTGTTGAAGGGGTCATCATCGTCCAGGCCGGCGGTAACCCCCATCCCGGACTCTCCAGTCTCCATCATCCTCTTGACGGACTCCAGTTGAGCCAGTCGACTCTTCCAAATGTCACAGATGATGACCTCGGCATCCCTTCTGGCCAGCCGACGATCCCTGACTCGGGTGTCATGCACCAGACACCGGGGCACCTCCGGCTCATCCCCCAGGGCGGACAGGTATTCGGGCGCAGCGGCCGTCTTCTTGGCGTTGAGCTCCTCGATGACCTTGTTGGAAATTTCGATGGAGGACTTGCCCTCATACATTTGTTTCCACTTGGGCAGCCCGCCGTCCACAAACTCGCCCACCTTTTCCCAACTTGGCCGCGGAGTGATTTTGACCCTCAACTCCGCCGCCTGTTTTTTCAAAGTGTCTCGCTCCGACGTGAGCTTTTCAATTTGGTCCTTGGTCCCCTGGACTTGACTCTGAATTTCCTTGGCTTGGTTCTGTAGCTTAATGTAGTCCTCTTCAAGTTCCACGAGATCCTTTTTCATCTGCTCGAAGCGGCGTCGAGGAATTTCATCCTTGTGCTCTTCTTCCAACCCGTCCAACTTTTGATTTGTCATATAAAGGTCATGGCGGGCGAGGTCAAGGGCCTTCCTCAAAATTAAAGGGTCATCTGGAGTGTAGACAAACAAGTCTGTATTATCCGCCTCCTCCGCCGCAACCTCTTCCACTTGAGTCACTTCGGGGCCTTCCTCGGGTCGCGGCGGCATTCCAAGTTTCTTCCGAAGAGTGTTGATATCCTTGATAAACATTTTATTCTGGTCGTCCGAATCCCGCCGAGATTCGTGCTCATCTCCAAGAGCGCTTTCCAATCTTTAGAAAATTTAGCATAAAACATGAAAATAATCATAAATTCGTGAAATTTTTAATTCGTTGATTGCTTTCGTAGATTTAATTTTTAAAATGGTAAAAAAGCATTCAATTTTTACGTGTTGAGAATATCGGTCATGACTTTGATGGCGGAATCCTGCTTATCAATGTGGCGCATCAACTGTTTGCACTGATTGTCCATGAGCTTGATGACCCCAAAAGCTTCAAATCCAATGCTCTGAATGTTCTCCTGCATTTCTTTCTCGGCGGTGAGGATGTTTTGAGTGGTCCAGGAAATTTCCTGGAGCTGCCATTCCCTCAACTTGAGCACGGAGTCGTAGCTTCGTTTTATCTCTCGGAGGAGTGGACGAAGAGCTTCGCAATGGAGAATCAAAGCACTTTTAATAACAATCGAAGAGAGAACATTTACTTGAAAATTTTAAATTGTAATAATTTAAATTAACTTTATTCGCAAACTTGGATTTGTTTTTCCTTAATTTAAATGAAAATTTACCCTAAAGCTCTCTTATATATTTTGAGCCTGAGCACCATTTTCTCCTCCGTCTCATCCAGCATCTCGTGAATCTCCGTGATTTCAATGGCCGAGTCCTCGAGCGCCGTTTCATTGGGTTGGGGCTTGAAGGAGTCGTCGCGAGCTTCGTCAAAGAGCCAGCTGGTTTCCACAGGAGGTGGAACCAGCCCCAGATGAAAAACTTGGTTCTTGGTCAGCATCTCAAGACGGCTACAAAATTTTGAATACAACACCATTGCGGCAGGTCTCATCTATATAAAAAATGTTTTATATACATAGTATTGTATAGTACTTAATAAATGTCTATATTATGTAATTCACGTTAATTTAGGAGAATTTTTGAAATTTTGGAATGAAAGTTTGGCAAGTGAAAATAGTTCGAATTTGTGTCAAATGTTGAATTTGAAATTACAAAATAAAATTGAGATTCATTGTCGGCGTACGATGATTTTTGAGGAGGACTTGGAGGAGGGCGAGTCATAGGATAGAGGAGACTTGGAAGTCACGTTCGTGATGACGGACTCATGTTCTTTCCTCATGGTGGCCATGTCATCGGGGTCACTTTGACGGAGAATCCGAAGAAAATGTTTCTTCCCCCGACCCATCACCTCATCCCGGAAGCCCTGGAGGAAAATGCTCTTGGCCGACTTGCCTCGAGTGCCATAGCGGGCGGTGAGTTTCTGCATCGTTTGAGCTGCAAATACTTCCTCCTGGATGGTCTTGGAGGAGTAGGGAGTGTCTCGCGCCTCGTCCGCAATCTGCCTGATCAAAGCCCTTGCATGGGTCATTGAGGACTCGGAGGAGGGGGTACTTGGCAGCGGAGAGCTCGACATGTTGACCAATTTCCTAAAGCTACGAGCTATCTGCTGTCTGTCTTCGACTGTCTTATTCGTATTCTTGCCAGATTCGCAGCTGATGGACGCTGACCCGATTCGAGGAAGATGGATTCAAACACAATAAAATAGATTCAAAAATAATAATAATAGGGTGACGTCGACGTCAACGAAGACAAAAGCAATAAAAACATTATAAAAACAGGAAGCTGTGGAGGAATCCAAAGTAGTTGAATTTCATTCAATAGTTCAACATACCTACCGGGTGACCTGTATAGAACTGACGCTTTCCTATGCTAAAAACATTGAAAAGCGTCAGTTCTTTACAGGTCACCCGGTACATAACAGAGCCGAGAGAGAACAAGTCTAAAAAATTTGAAAATTCATCAACATTTCCAACTTTTCAACTGCGAACTAAGCTGAACAAAAAATAGCACTTCTAGTACTTGTCATTTTAGCTGTAAATTGCCAATGAGTAATATATTTGGTTGCCTAATGTTTATATTTTAGATGATCAATTTTGTGATATTCCCTGGTTTTACATTTTACCCGGTATTTTTTTCTTGCGCTTTTAAGGTGTCTAATACAAAGTATAAGCCCGTTTTTATTTAAATGCTATTTTATACTACATTAATACTATAATATGTAACCCATCTTTATAAAACCACTAATTACTAATGACCACACTTAGTTTTTATTTGAATATGAATGTGTGTTTAAGTAAGTTTGTACAAAAAAATTTTGTCATATGTCATGTCATGTATATAACATATAATGTAAGTATAATATTTATAACACGTATAATATTATAGTATACATAGTGGTCACTGATCACTCATCTCTGATCATTATAACTAATCAAAAGTACATTAAATCTTCAAATATTTGTATGTTCCAAAAAGGATCCGAAAACTCCGTAAGTATGTGTACTACATATTTTTTTAGTGAGTTAAAATTGCATAATTGTATCCCACAACCCGCACAGGAAAATCAACGCCTGTATATCCGAATCCGAAATCCAAGCCACGATCTGTTCCTGGTTTTCATGGATAAAACTAAAATGAAATACTGTGTGTTATTTTTAGAGTTGAAGAGAGAAAGATTCCAGGAGCAGAAGAGAGGCAAAGAGGCATCATTGACCATTTCTACGCACAATCCGGCATATGCAAGACTCCTAGAATATCTACATATAGGCGTATGATATTTTTGGAATCCGGCTTTTTCACCATTCGGGGATTCGGGAGTTTTTTTTTCACTTCTTTTTACTTCAGTTTGTGCACATAGCAGAGAATATAAGTAAATGTAGCTGCTTATTTAAATTTCTACGATGCGGCGCTATTTGTCATTTTTTCTATAAGGCAAGTCTATTAGAGGATCGGAAAATTATGACTAGAATAACTACAGCCAAGTACTTACTTAAATATGGTTAATGATTTTTAATGAAAAATGCATTGAAAATTGAACAAAAAGAAGAATTTTCCCTACTCACATCCATTAGTATACATAATACATAGATATATATGTATACACAGGCGAGTTTGATACCTGGCGCAATGTTCAATTTACACATTTCTAGAGCCGAGCTCTTCTGTGTTCTCGCAGTCTCAGTCTATCAGTAGAAGAATTAAGTTTAAGTATTGACCCTTTGGATTTTGGATGTGTAGTTGTGAACTTGATCTTTCTCTCGTGTATTATTTTTATCATTTATCATACATAACAATATATGATATACGTTAACGACATTTAAGTATGAAGTTCTTTTTTAGTGCACATTGATTTATAGTTTAATATTTAATCTTAATGCGATTAAGACGGGTACAAAGTACAAAATATATATCTGTCTCTCTCTGTGTGTAAGTAATTGAGTGACAATAATCATCATAACTGTCTCCAATATAATTTGAACATCTTAACTATTAACTATTGTAAACTACGAACTTACGTTTGAAATTCGGAAGAATGGTTTGAGAAATCCGGAATACAATCAAACATCAAACTCCATAGAGTGGCATCAGGATTTCGGTCTTTTAATTACAAGGTAAACTTTTTTACTTCATCAATAAAAAAAATAGTCTTGCCAAAAAAATCGGCATAATATTTGATACGCAATTCTTAATTTGTCATGTGTCATGTAAGTACACACGTAAAATGATGTTGGGGTTTTCATAGTTGTAGTTGTAATATTATAGTTGTATAGCAGCTCGCTGGTAAATTGATATTATGTCAAATGTCAACACGTCATCATCAGGAAAAAGAACACTATGTAATAATGTACTATGTGTAACAAAAAGGAAAAAATTATCGGTGTTGTATTGTTTGAATTTGTCAAAAGTCAGTACTTATCGCGTTTACCTACACTAATAAGAACAAATGAAAGGTTTTATATTTACTTTGTGCTTAAACATGTTCAATGGCATATTACGTTCTATATTTTTACCAATAGCCGAAATAATGAAAATGGAAAGTATATAATATTATTTCGTTACTAGTTACTCTCTCAGTACACCTACACACAGTAGGTGGTCTACGGATTACGGATTATACTTATGTTTTTTCATGACACGGACTAGAGTAGGGTCCCTTCCGTACCCATGATACCTTGTTATAGTTTAGGCTATATTATTTATCTGTATAGTAAGTATATCTATGTACTATGTACATACAAATGTTACGTTTAGCCGGTCCTATTTTTTGAACAGCGTTAATTAAAGGGCTCCTCATTGTCAATCATAGGTTGTAGGTCTCTGTTATATCCTATACCGTTAAATCTCAAAATCGATTAATGCACGAGAGAAATTTCGTTTTGATTTTGAGCTAGAACAAACATTTATATCTTCAAGGAGCACATTGGATTCTGACTAAAACATCGTTAAAATAAAGAATTTCTACGCATACAGGCTTTACGACAATCAGAATCGGTGAATCCGGGATTTTAATCAATAACTTTGGTTTTTTTTGTTTCTCAAAATCCTACTTAAATGCTTTTAATGGAACTAACCTTAGTACTTGCAAATAAGTATAGGTACTTGGTGTACGCTGTAAAATTACCAAATAAAGCAGGTTTTTTTTTAAACAGATTCTAAAAATGCTTCTGGATAAGTATATCATTTCCTATAACATATAGTATTATAAGTATTATATTCTGTTTTTAAAAAAATACATGAAATGAAAACAATGCCATGCACTCCTTTCTATTATATTCTTTCTAAAAACTGGCAGACATGAAACAAATGCAAAGAAAATAATTTTTGAGGTTGATGGAATGTCAAACAGAGGTGGGATAGATAATGTGTCAAGTATTTTGTCTTCTCGACAAAATCACTCTTTGTATAAAGAATTAAAAATGCTTAGCATTTGTGAAGTTTTCGGAGTTTTTGTCTTCATTATGCAACATTCGGCATCAGAAACTTCGACAGAGACTGGTAAAGGTAATAAAAATAAACTTTTACAGAAATTAAATAAATTCGTTTATTATTTTTTTGAGGAATTCTATAGTGAACACGTTTTAAAATGCAATGTATTAATACATTGCATAATTATACATTATACATAGGATCTTACAATTAGTAAAAGTGCATATTATATGTACCACTATTGCTCACTCATTACTATATTTAGTGTCTGTAAAAGAATTATATTTTTTGTGCGACAATTAGTCGTTGACATTTAAAACTCTTCGATTTGTTTAGTGTTTCATCATCCTTTTAGTGTCAGTATATTGTTATTTTAGATGAATACACACTTTCGATTACATTATTTATCCACCTTGTGTTTTTACAAGAACTGGAAGCTTTTTATGCTTATAAATGTCACAAGTCCATGTTGATGTTTGCTTGTAATTACTCAAAAAGCATGTGTTGTGACATGGGACTGCATTATTTATTATTTACTGTGACATTTTTAGTTTCTATTATTGGAGATTTCCGTTGTGTACAGATAGACTTTATGGAGTTTATACGAGCATTGTGCCTATTCAGTTCTCCATAGTTTCCATCCCTTCCTGATTTTGAACCCTTTTATTGGAGTTAGAGATAAGTGATAATATCTCTATCGGCGGGTTTTTGGTCTCTTTATCCCATATAATATCTTTTAAATATTACCCAAAGTACTGTTTTTGACCGTTTGCTTTGGTCATGTTGTTGTTGTCGTATGTATGTATGTATGCTGTGCATTGTTTGGGTTGTGTTTCGTAGTATATATGTTGCAACTAGGAAGTCTTAAAGTTTAAACGTAGGGTCAAGGGCTTTTACAATCTGTTCAACAACCTAGTGAACCTTGAGTGAAGGGTCTTTGTGTTTATTCTTTTTTTAAATGCTCTTCCTCATTCGTTATATTGGTTCATGCCATAATATGCATTTAATGGTGAAATATATGACACTGCCAGGAAACATACAGTGTTTAGGGAAGTTCTGGAACTGAATCTTGTGTGTACATAAACGAAGAAATACATAATAATATGTAATGATGTTTTATATCTTATATGGACGCTCACATGCACTTCATGTCTCTAAATTCAAGTCGACTCTACATGTGTATAACAATATTGTGTCCAACTATACCCTTTTGTAAGTATATAAGCATGGTTACAACATGGAGGCTCAGTGATAACCGTTAAATCACTAAGAATTCGTCCAAATACGCTATCGGAGAATTTTATATATGTGTACATCTTACATCTGATAGCAAAATATTCTCAGTTGTAATCTACCTAGCCATGTATTTGTTCAAATCGAACGCCAGAATAGTATAATATACATATAGGTATAACGTATAACAATAATCCTTTCTTGTTCGCCCCTTTCCTTTTCTTCTTTGTCTACCTCATGTATACATCATTATACATATGCTATCCACAAAGAATTGACCTTGGCTCGCACAGCAAAAAAAGCTTACCGTATATTCTCGAATAGTGCGACACCCGGCCCATCAATAAGCATTCTGTTCTGCGCAGCTTAGTGGTATATGCA
>JAQIVE010004088.1:0-15234 GCA_034698285.1 Sminthurinus bimaculatus | reverse complement strand
GCCACTTTATATAAGGTCTTCCACCTTATATAAAGCCGTAGCGACCTTAAAAAAACGATAAGTCGTAGCGACCTTATGCAAAGGATAGTCCAGGGACTGAAGTTATTCAAAAACCTATAGACTGTAGTTAGTTAAATTTAATTTAAAAAGTTTTCGTGTGATCTTTTAAAATTTTGAAGCCAAGAATCGAAAGAAATTAATGCGTCAAATTTATTGTTGTTTTCACTTTTATTTATTTTCTGTTGTTATTAAATATTACTTTATGTATAAGATTAATATTGAGTAAGGGTTAAAGAAATAAACGAAAGTATAGATAAAGGGCGTTTTGTGAAAAGGGGGATTTCATAATGGTACTAAAAACTGAAAATGTGTACAATGTACAAGACAACTAAACTGCTAAATGCTTTAAATTTTTAAAAATTTTGTGACGTATGTAGTAATGTTAATTATTTTGTGTCATGTCATACAAAAAATGATGATGCATGTGTACATGGAAAAAATGACAATTCAATCAAGTACATTATTTACAGTATATATATTCAAGCATCATTCACTCATTTAAGTATTTTGTCAAACATTTGGTCATGGTTTAAATAAAGATTTACTCACGTTAACAATCCGCTTTGTTCATGCTACTACAAACGTTTTTCTTTGTTTCTGTATGCTTCACCATTCAACATTCACAGCTCGTCATTTTTACATTGCAACTATAGCCAATTCATGCGCGTGTATTTACCAAGTACTTACACATCCACATAATTTATGAAATCATGCATGGGAACATCCACCTTCATTTAAAAACTTGTAAAATCCCATGAAAAACGATCTGCACAATATAAAAAAGTCTGCACATAGTTAAAGTAAAGTACAAGTAACGACTACTATATAATACACACTATAATATGCAGGCAGCAAAAAGTAGAAAATTTTTAAAATGAAATAAAATAAATGCAAAGTTAGATAAGTACATTGAGAATCTTAAACCTCATATCGGCAGAACTGACTAAATAAATAAATAATTGTCTCATTTTCCAACGAAGACTATTGTCTAATTTTCAAAGGTCCACCGGGTAATGGTCGACAACATTATAATCCCCCGGATTCGATATCTTCTTGTGTTACCCGCTGCATCACTATTTTTTCATAAGTTGCTTTCTTTGTGTTGCTATTCCCTGATTTTCTCGCGACCTCCACGACGTTGAACTACACAGAGTGGAATGAAAGAGAATTTGAAAAAAAAGCCCGTCATTAATATCATTGGCAAGATCAAGAGAAAGTCACAAAATAAAAGTGAAAGGTGGAACAATGAAGCGAAAAGTTTAGAGAGAGAAATTCAAGCAGAATAACGACTTTAAAAGAAGCGTTCACGATTCAAAATTGATGTTTCTTAAATGACATTTTAAAAAAAATCGTGAATGTTGAGTTCGGTTTCTGGTTTATGGCACTGAACAAACTTTATTGATTCATTTTACTTTTTTCGCTATAGTATGTATACAACAAAAGTGGTCGACATGTTTGAAAAAAAAGAATTTTTTGTTTTGCTCAACGTACATACATGTATTTAACATATCTATAGATATCTCTGACATATGATCAATTAGTTAAGTATATGGTACAGACATTATTGGTTTGCAGAAAGCGTCCAGTATTTATTATCTAATACAAAATATTGAGGTTTATGAGAGCGTTCATCTTTCATCTCCTAAAGTTAATATTAACATTGCTTCAACATTAACCAACGAAACAAGAATACATAACATGTCGATTGTGTGTTACGTCGGCACGTATTTTATCTACATAGTTATATATTATGCATAATGCATGCATACATAATAAAGTATTACGTATTATATATAAAAGTCGTTCATCTCGTAAACTAAAAACTAATTTGTATAGATCGATTCTCTCATAAACATTCACACTTCACACACACACATACACAGATAAAGCAGGTATCAGGTAAACAATGTCACTTGGTAACTAATATCCTTCAGAGCACCATTTGTACAACTGTATTCGAACTATACTTAAGTGACAGAAGGAACAGTCGGGTCATAATGTGCACACTTACACAAAAGGAAACATGAAACAGGGACAAACTTTTGAGTTCGACAACGAGACAGATAATCACGAAAGTATTGATTTTGAAGAATTTCCATTTTTTTTGCTATATGTACCGCACACCCCAAAAATTTACATATACATGGAAAGCATTTTGACACATAGCTAACATTATCTACAATCTACATACATCTACCGCATAATATTTTGTTTGAGACTCCGGTAGAAAATGTAAAATAGATATAACATAATGTCGGAGAAAGTGTTAAACTTTTTGAATGAGATGAACCTTTGGAGCTTCAAAAGTGATCTTGCGGAATTCGGGGATGAAGGTGAGGATATACAGGTCAAAGAAGGCAGCCATCGTCCATTCGCTAACAATAGATGTGACATGAAGCGCCCAACCTCCGTCCTCTGGATACCATTTTGCCGCGTTCTTGCCTAAAATCAACATTTTGTACATCAAATATTAAAATGACTGTAGAATCAATAATCAATAAAAGTATTGACCTAAAATTAAAATTAAGCATAGAATACTACACACACGTAGAAATTGTGCCAAAGTAAAAAATTGAAAAGTGCCAAATTGTTAATCAATTGGTGTTGATTTCCAATTTTCGTAATCGTGTTTCTTGTCACCTCACTTGTCAAAAGTCAATTGGCATTCCTTATATTTAGCTCATGCATTTCTACTGGTTCTGTATCTTCGTATGCACACAAGTATAAATTCATGTGGGTAGTCAACATATCCATATGGAATATGGAGTGATAAGCTATCGTTGTCACCCCGAGATAAGAGACAATTGCTGGGCTACATACGAAACCTTCTGTTATAATTACACGGTGTACTTTTTAATTTATCCTAGTTTGCATGTATGCCTATAATACATAGCTGTGAAATTAAAATTGCACATAATTCTAGCTCTTGTAAATTTTTCGGCTTTCTACAAAATTTAGTAAAATACCAAGAATCGAAAAAACTTTGATTCATCAAAAGTATACACATTGTCATGATAAATCATAGCTTATAGTTGTCTTGAAGTAAATTTCGTTTGCAAGAATTAAAAATGAATCACCACTGAAACTCTAATGGATTGGCGGACATGAATAATTTTTAGCAAATATCTATATTATTATGTCAGTAAATCTCAATGACAAAGAACTCTCTCTATTTGCTTCAACAAACGTGAAGGTTGCCTTCATGACATGACTCTTACTTTATACAATCCAACACAAACTGCATCTAATGTGTACGTTGAGACGAATAAATAATACAATACAAATACAAACTAAACAACCTTATATATGGCTACAAAGCACAGCATTTCGTTTATCCAAATACCAAATATTACATCCGAAGATACTGATCTTGATCTAATCTCACCGGCTAATTGATTTTCACCGATGGGATTTCCGATTGAATCCACTAATAAAGAATTTCCTCTTGTTGTACACTCATATTGCGTAAAAGTACACAAACGGTGATTTATACCATGACGTATGTACTTGCCGTTTGCGAAACTCTGAGCATATAGAATATAGACGAAAGAATATTAAAAAACAAATAAAAGCTCTTACCGTGAAAATAAGTGAGTGAGATAGTGCCGGTTGAATAACAAATGATAAAAAGAAGAACGCAGACGACGCCCACGAAAGATCGAATCCATGCCAAAATTTGGCTTCCAAACAGCGGCAGTAATTTGAAGGATAAAAAGGACTGTCAACACACAAAACAAAGACAAAATTATTTCCATTATATTAAAAACCACTTTGTTTATATTTTTGTTAGTGTGTGTGTGTGTGTGTGTGTGTATGCAAATGGTAAATTTGATGGGGACTCGGGTTCTTTAAGTTATTTTTGTTAATAAAATTAGGTACGTACCTGAGCGCACAAGTAAAGGCCTCCGCCTAAAAAGCACATGAAAGCCCCGACAATGTGCATTGAGATCACATTTGTTTCTTGAAAGCAGCCAACAACCGAAATTCCAAAGGCTGAGATGAATCCCAAAATAATCCCGACTTTGTTCATCCGAACGCCCCAAATTTCTTCCTCGGAGTCCCGAAAAACTTCTTCAACTTGCTTGAATCGAATGTACACCACAAATCCCACTAAAAAAGACAACACAATTGCACATAAAATATTGCATGAAATTCAAAGTTTTTTTACAGCTGAAGTTATTTATTCGATTGTTTATAGTTAATTTTTCTAACTTACAAAACAAGGCGGAGATGTTGAGCAGGAGTGAAAAAATGCATGATTCTGGGGCAAACGTGCCAGTGTCCGAAATATATGAGAAAAACGGAAGTATGTGGTCCAAGCTCAGAGCAATAATATACCTGAAATAAAAAAGACAACAGTTAAACCAGGATGATCCAAAACGGAAACTCCAGAATATGGGATGAATGTTCGGTTATTTACCATAGTCACTGAAAAACTCGGCACGAAAAGAACTTACGTGGTAATGAAGGAAAGAGGGAAAACGGTTCCCACAATAATGGGGAAGCAGTGCAGTTTTTGCATGACCATCTTGATAAATTTGGCAAATTAGTCGACAGTCGACAGTCACAAAATACCGAGTAATGGTAGAAAAGATACAAAAAACTCTCCACGATTTAACACACACTTGCGGCTTATTCGATGAATTTTTGTCGAAAGCAAACGAAGTTAATTAATTAAAATCGGACTCCAGCGTTTCTCTCTCCCTCCCTCTCTGCACAGTTATAAAGACGAATGAGTGGGTCAGGCTCGTAAAGTGTATTTATACCGCAATTGAACGGATGAGTGAGTCAAGTCAAAACCTCCAATGCTACGTATTTACGTACATACTTATGTAATAGCTGTATCATAGCAAGTTTTTAGAGGTACTATCAATCAGTTTACTTGCTCTATCGTCTATCGTTCACTTGAATTATTATCGGAGTCAATTGATGAGATAATTTGTACGAATTCCAACGGTTTGTATAATATTAGTAGCATTCGTATAGCTTACACACATTTGCAAGAATCAGACGGAAAATATGGCAAAATTTTTTTATCCATGTATAGAAGGCAGGGAGAAAATAGCCAGCAACTTTTTTAGTGGAACTTTGACGTGATTCTGAACCTTCAAAAGTATTGTATAAAAATAACGGCATTCACTAAATATCAAACTGCCAACTCAAGTGCTTGACTGCAAATTCTGCCGTCTTAACTTTTCCTATTGACCACTGATTCTGATATGTAAATAGATTTAATCAATTTTAAAAGAAATATGAAAAAAGAAGATCCAGTACAATAATGATTCTAAACCCTTTTAACTTGCAACTGTGATTGGGAGCCGCACAAGAAAGTGTCAGCTCCAACATGAAAACCTTGACTGGTGTTTGGTTAAATTCTGGGATAATCTGCAAACTGAGTTGTGCCATCGACGAGGAGTTTAGTTTTTAACGTTGTATCACACCAAGGTGTACAATGTACAAAGTTAACATGCATACCTAGGTATATGTATACATGTACATACGATATGCATACAAATTACCCTATAGCGACTCTATACTTTCACCTACATCCTAATCATTCCTAATCCTAATCATACTCTGTGATGATTTCTTGTGTCTTCTCTTTCGTTTCCCGTGTTACATGTTGTATCCATCCATTTGTTTATCATATCATTCACGGGGAGGAGCGAAAAAAAGTGTGCGTGGGGTTAGCGTGTTCAATGTTCTGTTGACGCCGAGAGTTGTAAACTCTAAATAACTGCTAATACAATATTAACTACATATACATTATACATAGATACTTGTATGTAAGTAGTACATGCAAGATATTATGTTAACAGGTCACACACATGAACAGATAGATACAATAATGTTGGATAGTATTTCTTTCTCTGTGGATCATCTTGTTTATATTATTATGTAACGTGCAATGCATTACCGGGTCTTTACAAGTACAATGTACAACATAGATTATCCTCACTATCAAAAACAATTCTGGAGGTTTCGTTGATTTTTCCAATGAAATCTTTTAGTTGAGCTTTCCCATTTTAAAAGTTTGCTAGTCAACTAAATGGCATGAAGAATTGGTAAAAAACATTGTCAATGGATAGGGTTTTTTCTTTGCCAACTTTTTTGTTTCAATCTTTAGTAAATAGTGTCGTTTTCGCCGTCGAGAACACGCGGAGATATCATTAAATTTAAATTACTATATAATATACTCTACAAATATCTACATACGTACACAAGTAGGAATTCTGTAGAACTATGAGAGGGAAGTGCATATCTTTTCATATGTACAAACGTATTGCATGTACATTGTACATAATACCCTGTGACATTATGAAGGCTGTCGCTTGTCGCTTACTTAATGCTCAACAATAAGTTAGGTTTAGATATTATGTGCTGAATTAGCATTCAGAGCTCATCCTGGGAGTGAATGTGTATAAAAATATGTACATAAGACATTAACTGGGATTGGAATCGAGACTCTCGATTCGAGAGGCCAAATTGTGTGTAGCTCGAAAGTATTGGAATATTTGTTTTGGAATTTATTTTTAACTCTTTAGTACTCTTTGATATTTAAATTCTGTAGCAGTATACATATTACAAAAGAATAACAGAAAATATTAATGGATATGTACCTATATTTGTATTTAATAGGCTGTGAATTTCTTCAGGTACGAATGTTTTGAACTTTATACAATATAAATAAACGAAACATTCAAAATACTATCATTACCGTAATTTTGATTATTCAATCATTTGAATGAGTCATACCAACCCAAATTGTATAATATCAGAATTACATATTCTATGTACAATGTACATTGTACATACATACATTGAAAGATGCTTCAAAATTTCGAGTGCCGTGTTAGACAGTAAAATCGGCTCGTTGACATTTTTTTTACATAACTATACTTAAATGTATGTATACTATTCTGTATTTACTTCTATTCATACATATATACTGTACGTATAAAGGTTAATACACAATACACATAAATATATATTATGAGATGTGAGATGTGAGACAAGACGTAACGACGCGTCAAGGTTTAATAATTACTGATTTCAGATACTTGATGTGTGAATCATTTTTGACGTTAAATGTGCAAATAAATAGATACTACACTTAGATTATGTTTGCATTTTGTTTTTCACGTTAATTGCTAATTGTGAATCGTTGTCAATGGCAAAGGTGGAGATAAAACGAGAATGTCACAGAGGTTCCCAATAACATTAGAAACTTGCAACAACACATCAACTTAGAGGCATATCATACAACCAATTATACATAATACACAATGATGAAGTGCAACCGGCATATGTATATGCATACGTCATGTGTCGTTCATCCGGACTTGCCTATTTCGAACTCAAACTCTGAGTATGAGTCATCATGTACAATGTACATGCATACACCGAGTTAGACATTGTTTCTGCTTAAGTGCTTTTATGCAGAAAAAGACTTGAATTCGCATGTTCAGCATTGTGCATATTGTGATGCGTGTATGCATATACATATGAATATGAATGCATTGTGTCATGCGTGCGTAAACAGAAATCAATTGAGCATCACTTATTAAAGTATTTCCATGAATTCCCTTTCCATACCTCAATGAAAAGGCGTTAATGCTGAAACAAGGAGCTTTGTCGGTAAAAAGTAGTGTCTAATTTTTAATTTCTCTGGGTTGCTCATCGCAGGAAGTCCTGAGGTCATGAATTATAGTCTGGGAGTTTGCCATGCATACTTATAAGCTGTACTAATGGTTTGTGCCCGTAATTATATATTTTTATCATACGAAACCTTTGAGCATTTACGTAAATTCATTGCATATCAGTAACATATCTATGCGTTTTACGTACAGTTTTGGGCATTTTATATCCACATGCCGATCGGTATTGGATGTAATTATTACTACTCCCCGGCTCTAATGCGTCCTTAATATATGCATACAACTGTGCCTTAGACGCTAGACGTAATACGTCAGAACATCTTCTGAGCCTGTTTAGAACCCTTAATTGTACCTTACACTTATGCCTGCACACATACAGGGTCAGGCTATATCGTTTAAAGGTTTATTAGTTAATTGATTTTCAGGTTTCAAGTTTTAAAACAATTAGCTACCCGTCATATCTCAAAAATCACTAAAAATGCAGAATTTTGAGCTAGACTATATAGAAAAACCTTTTGTTTTTTTAACTGGAGGGCCTGTAACCATGTACTATTCATATTGACATATATACATATATTTTATGTAATTTTATGTCGTTAAGTTAACGTCCTGAACAAGATACTGTGCTCTGTGCTACTGCCCCCAACAGTGAAATTGAATTAAATTGAATTGAACTCTGTACAATTAATTTGTTAAGTGTTCAATTCACGGGGTGTTTAGATTCTATATATAGTTAATATGTGAGGCAGAGCAAAGCAAGTACAAATATAAAATGTATGTTGTCCTTTATTTGTATTGCGATGGAGAAAATAAATATTGATGACTTGAAATTATTTGGTAAGTTGATGTAGGGAAAAAATTGGTGGGTACATACAACACAAACAACATGCTTACATACCTACAACGGGACATAAATTCAAGTCAAGTCAAACGCATGGATTATAGGCATATGCATATTGTTATGTTCTACGTTTTTCTATCTAGAGAATATGTACGTCCACAATCGGACAACCCACAACCCTTGAACTATGGGCCTTATGATTAGACATTATGATGAGATGAAAACGAAGGAAAGAAAAAGATGATGATATATTATTACACACACATACACACATGTGTACATATTTATATGGAGCAATAAACACATCTCAGTATCTCACACGGACGTCAGTGTTAATATTATTATTGCTTCTTTTGCTTTTCATTCACTTTATTCGTTCAACATTCTAACATCAGTTCCATCGCAGTTGTAGATACTGATAGCATCGTGCAATATATTATAGCACTATGAAGTCTACTAATAATATTGGAAAGATTTGTTATTTATTCCATTTTGCTCATTTTCTTGACGTAGTAACTAGTGGGAAAGTCTGTAAACTTACTTAATTTTGGCTGTTAAGTATATCGGATATCATTTCAAGTATAATATCATCATCAGTCAACTTGTTACGATGGAGTAACTTGCGGCTAAATATTATGAAGGTAAAAAAATGGTTTACGGATACACTTTTCGCAGTGTGATAAGACTAAGACTCCCTAAATTTGCAACCAGCGAATTTGCTGTTCGAGGGAGAATAAGGGCACTACATGGTTCGAGTGTGGCAGCGCCAACAATCGAGGAAACTTACGATGTGACCAACAATCCGCAGGTAACAACATTAACATATTCATATAAAGATTGATCTTTTATCTTTTATAATAAAAACCCTTTAGTATATCATAAGATAAGATGGTTTTGATTCTATGTCTATCATTAATCATTACTTATGGAAATGTTATAGGGAATAGTAAATTTGGGGACCGGGACAAATTACTTGCTTGATGGAATAATCCATGAAAAAGTATCAGCTCTGCGAAATGTCCTGCCAAACTTGGAACCACAAACTCCAGAAGATGCGGACAAATGTTTGACCGAAACTACAGCCGGCTTTATGTCAAAGTTTTTCAAGTCCTCAACAGTGGTTGAACCTTCACAGGTTTGTTTTAATGCGGTAACTATTACATATTGCATACCATAGTTCAGATAGTTTGTTAGTTTTACTTAAATACTTATATACATACTCTTTGTTACAGATCAAAATCATGAACAATGTGACGGCCTGTATTGATCTTTTGGGAACTTTTCTTGGGCAACCCAATGATGTTTTTTTGTGTCCGGCACCGGCCTACAGTCGCCTGTTTCACTCTACACAATATTCGGCATTGGAAGTGGTCCCCGTTCCACTCCAACATGATAAGGTGAGTTGATAGCGTAGAAGAAAAACATGGCATAAATGTATGAAAATTATTACAGCATGTCAGCAACTGAACTTTTAAAGACGATCAACAACTGACTAGAAAGTGAAATGTTACAGGAGAAAGCCAAGTACTTTTGTCTCAATACCAGCATATTGGAGAAAGCGATGGCGGAGCAAACGGAGCAAGGGAAAGTAGTGCGGGGCGTACTGATATCAAACCCTAACAATCCTACTGGGGCTGTATATGATACGAGATTAATTTTGGATATTATGGAGCTTTGTAAACGGTGCTTTAAATTATTTTTACGTACAGGAAATAAACATCTTTGAAAATGAAAGGCGAAAAATAACATAAAATTATTGAATTTCAGGCATGAATTACATTTGATATTGAGTGAAGTGTACTGCCTCTCAGTTTTCAAAGAAAATACCCGATTCCGGTCGATTTTAACACTGCCAACGAACGAATTGCCGGATCCGGAGAGAGTTCATTTACTGTGGGGGATGACCAAGGTGAGTACTTCAACAGTAAATGTATTTTTCTGTTTATTTCAGAGCAATACAAATAGATACTTTCTGAGCAATACTACTCCAAGAAGTAAAAGAAAGAGGAGTGTGAAATTTTGAACAATAAATTTATATTTGTAGGACTTGTGCCTCACAGGATTTCATGCTGCTGTGATTCACTCAAAAAACAGTGAGCTGATGTCGAAAATTCAGAGCAGTACTCTATTCCGAGGGCTAACCATGTCGGATCAACAGTTACTAACGATGTACATCAACGACCATGGTTATTGCTTATGAACGCATTTAAATATACATACCGTAAATGTTCTAATAGTAAGACTGTTCTACTATTAGAAATTTCCTCGTAAGACTAACTGCTGCTCCATTTAAAAAGCACGTAACAAATTGCCCCAGGTCGTACTATTAGAACGAGTCTTACTAAAAGAACATTTACGGTACCTATTTTTATAAGATTGAAAATTGAGCGTATGTATTTGTGCATAAAATGCTTTTGATATACGGCTTGGATATGGAAACAACGTATATTTAGTGCATTTTATGCACAAATACGCTCAATTGTTAAAGTAAACTGGACTCGAGACTAGCTTTAAATTGACTCTTAAAATTGATACATACGGATATGTACTATGTACTACGCAGATTGGATAGAGAACCACTTCCTGGTACAAAATCGTGAGAAAATGAGAAGAGCCTTCTATAGGGCGAAACAAAAGTTGGAGTCGCTGGACATTGACGTGTTTCCTGCGGAAGCTGGATTTTTCCTATTCTGTACATAACAAAAACTTTAACACTTATAAAAACTATGTGCTTTCTTACTTTTACTTAATCTTTAGTATAATATTTCGCCGTTTTAGGGTAAAAATTTGTTGTTATTGTATACCTAAACACCATTTTAAAATTGCAGGTAACTTTGAAAGGATATTGAACCCTGTAACAGAAAAAAACTGCATAGGTACACATACATAAAGAATATACAGGGTCATTAAAAACAGTAGTGATATTGCACTTTCTTTTCCAGCCTTTTCTTGTTTCGTTTGTAAAGCAAAATTAAACTTTTAATTTTAACAGAGATCTTCCGACTACTGACAAAGCACCGCGTTTATGTAGTCCCCTACTGGGAGATGCGAGGTGTAACTCCAGGCTGGTATCGAATCGTTTTCACTGCCGAAGATCATATTTTTGATACAGGTATACATACTTTACTTATTGAATATTTATAGAATTAACAGAGTTTTGTATTTTGATTGATTTCATTGTCTTCTCACAGGGTTTGACAGGATCAGTGCGGCAGTAAAAGAATGGAAACTTATGTGCCGCATAAGGCAACACTCCGCAAACAATGAATGATGAACAAATATATAATTAATGAAGTCACTTATGTACTACGTGTTCACAAAATTATCAGTGTATATAAAGCATATATTGTGTATATGAATAAAGTCAAAATTATAAAATTGCAGTAAACATTTGTGTAAACATGTCACCAAAGCAAAATAAATTGTTTTTGTACGGAAATCACATTTTATCCATAATTCGTACACATTTTGTGCAAGCTCTCTAACAATAATGAGTACAGTCTAAATATGTATACATGGACAATGGACATTTTATTCATGCAAATCGTGAATATTGACATTCTTAAATCAATAGCTAAAATACGAGTATGTATAGTGCATGTGTATGCATATTATATATATATTTCAAACCCACGTTCCGTTTGTCGTTAAAAGCTAAAACTTTAGATTAAGCTAATTTACATTACAAAAATTCTTTTTTATCTCAAGAAAAGGACAAACACATAACTTGAATTCGTCAAAACGTATGAAACATATGTATGAAGCCCTAAATACGACAACCTCATTCTCCTAATCTGCATTTTGTTCACTAGTTTCAAAGTTTTCAAAGCTATAATACAGTTATAATGTATCCACGTGGATAGAACTTGTTTGTTTTCAAACTCCCAGTGTGCTTTAAAAGTTTTAGTTATAAGTATTTCAAGGCATACAGTTTAATAGTTTGAAAACGGACAGAAAAGTTAAACGTAAATTAAACCCTGGTTTGTTCTCGAAATATTACTTGATTGTGAATAGAAAGCAAATGAGTGCACTGACGGATATTTCAATACACGGTGAACTTCTAGTGCACATCACTTGAAGGGATCAACGACCAAGATGAACAATAGTTTTCACAATAATTGGGATTTGGCTTTGGAGTCTAGGTAAAAAAGTTGTACATGGTGTATTTTAACTGGCATTGAATATGGTCTAATCTATTTGCAATAATTTAAAAGATCGTAAAACATCCCAATTTTACACAGAAATTAATTGAATTTTTGTGGTGTGTGTAGCCAGTGTCAATACTCAGTGAGTGACCTAGATTTTCATCCTCCAATGGTCTGCATCAACGGGAGCTCTGAGGTGATTAATTTATAACGTGCATATAGTTATAAGGATGAAATAACCGTAGATTATAAATTATCAAAAATTAAAATGTTCAAATTACAACAAACTGAATTTCAGTGTGAAGAGACATGGCCTTGTGAACTTCGTATGTATTGGTTTCATCTTCATGTATTTATTGAAATCACGAGAGGTTTATTGCTGTATGGAACGTCGACGATAATTGTGTTAGGTAGAAAACTATTCCCTTAATTTAAAAAAAATGTAATTGAATATACATGAGCCAGCAAACAACAGAAAAAAATTAATACAGTGATTTGCTTTAGGTGTGCTACTGAACAGTTTATCATTTTACATTTTGGTATCTTCTGGATTGGCAAAAAATGGAAGCGGGATTTATCTCCTAATTTTGGCCGTCTGTGATTGTGGAAATCTTTTATTTAACTATGCTGTGGGAGTAGCAAGAGGACAAATACCAAAATTTAACGATTTGTTTATGGTAAAAATGAAATGAATTATTACATGTTTACATATACTACGGTTGTATTTACATGTGCTCTATTTGGTTTGCCTTTCTACACATGTGCTTTCTCCGCTTTCCTTTTTTCACAGGAAAATGAATGGCTGTGTCGATTTCATGCTGTGTTTGTTGAAATCTTTCAACTATTTTCTGCCTGGATTGTCGCAGGATTTACGGTTGAACGATGTTTGATTGTGTGGCATCCCATCGCCCTGAGAAAATCTCGACAAAAACGATCAAGAATTGTTGTCATTTGCATGGGGATCATTTTTACCGCATTTTCCTTGTCAAAATTATTCTTTACGGGTATTTTTCAATGAATTAAAACTGTTACATAATTAAAACAATGTATGTAATAATTTGTTACTCTGTGTGAATTCTATAATATGTTATACTCACACGATTTTCTACTTGAAACTGCAGGATTTGAAAAGGACAGTGTTTTTGGATACAGAGCATGCCATTCAAAACGTTACGTTTGGTATGGAATCGCCTATGTTCGAGTTGCATTTCAGACTTGGATACCTACATTTATAGTATTTACCTTTAACTGTCTCATGTTCTTCAAACTTCGGCAGATCAACCTTAAACGAAGACACTTGACGGGTAAGATACCTTAAACGAAGAGATTTGACGGGGGTTTGCTGTCACGTTTTCTGACCTGTTTTTCTCATATCTAGCTTTCATTCATCCTGAAAAGGAACAAGAAACTAACAATAATCACCATCATCATCACCATTTTAACTTTTTACATAAACCAAGTCCAACAACGCCAATGTTGATTGCCGTCTCTCTCGCTTATCTCGTCCTAGTCTTCCCCTTGGGAATCGTCCAGACAATCGAAATGCACTGGAATTTTCACAAAGGAGTGAAAGTTTCCACCATTGAGCCGGGCAGGAGTCAGTATATTGACTGGTCAGTATTTTTGAAGCTATCATCATCATGTGTGCAATGAATAAAATATTATTGGAAAGAATAAAATTTCATGTGCCTTATATAAATAGGCTATAGCTATACGTATTTATATTCTTTACACTAGGTACATCATTTTTACCCGTTGCCTGTTCTATATTTTTACTTTTCACAGGATGATGACTAAAATTCTCCTAAAATATGTCCGGTCGTTTTGCTTTGGATTTTACCAAATCAACTTTGCCATCAACTTTTTCCTATATTTTGCAGCCGGAATGCAATTTCGTGTTCACTTACTCTACAAATTAAGAGCTTGGACTAATTGTCTGCTATATTGCAATTCTGCAACGGCGAAAGAGTGTCGTAATAACAAACACAATGGAAATTCTTCTAGTGCCCAAACAATGTCAACAAACGTTAATTCCTCGTCACTGTCAACGACGAGACTTTGAAATCCTAGTTATGGAGACTGGACAGTTATTAAACTATAAAATGCCTTGTTGTTGATTTCATGTAAAAAAAGTAAGTCAAATTGTTGCTGAAGTTGTGCATTTCTTTGTATATATAAGAATATATAAGGTTATGCAAGTGGATAAATACGCTGAAAAGTTGTTGATAGTTGATGCAGTTATTTTTTTTGTGTTTACATTTTATACTTACTTGATATTTACTTTCTGTTATCTGTTGTTGCACTTTAGTTCGATATATTGCAATGCATTAGCTACTTATCAGCTATGATCTCTGTGCACTTAGAAGTTCTACAGTAGAACTCCACGTAATAAATAATACATATTAGAAAAATATATTATATTATGGTAAACAAACAATAAGTAGTATGTATGTGTATTAGATAATTTCAAAAAAGACAAAGAAGTAAAAAATTAACCAGCAAACTCGCCATAGCGTTCCTTTTGGATCAC
>JAQIVE010004087.1:0-15236 GCA_034698285.1 Sminthurinus bimaculatus | reverse complement strand
ATTTAAATATACCTTAAATTGTTTTTAGGAAAATATTTTAGCTAAAAATTACCTTTATATTACATTAAAATTAATTTAGGGTCATAGATTAATAAGCTATAGGATAATTAGATTTATATTATCTAATTTAAAATAATATATCCCTAATTACCAACAGACTCACATTTGTGTAAACTGAAAATTCTTTTTTAAAATTAGGATAGATAAGTATTAGGGATTCTAATAAGAATTTTTTTAATAATCAAAACATAATTTGACATTTTTTACATCATAAAAAACTAAAAATATCTTTTAATAAAAACAATAATAGCTCTATAATACTTATAAAATTAGGAATAAATCAGTAATAATAGCAAACTATTCCTAAAAAAAATCTGAATATACTTTTAGATTTAGGTGATTTTATATTTTTTATAGACTTTATTTTTTTTTACTGTAGCCAAAAACTATGTTTTATAATTAAAAATCCTAAATATTCTAGTTTTTAATTAAAAAATGAACATTTTATTAGCTTAATTTTTAAATTATTATGTTGACATTACGGCATTACTAAACCTAGCTTTATTATCAATAGGCCGGTTATAAAATTTAGCAAATACATCCGAATTATTTGACCAACCAGTCCTATCTTCTACTTGGTCTAACGTTATTCCTCCTCGAAAAGCTGCTGATGTAGAGACACTTCTTGTGCTATGAGATAAGAAAGTATTAGTGTCTATTCTAGATTTTTTTAAAACACTTCGAATCCATTTACTTATAGTTTCAGATTTAACACATTTATGGTACTTATTTAAACTTAAGAATAGGAAAGGCTTATCGTTACAACGAAACTCTTTTGTCTTTCCTTAGTAATACTGTAAAACTGTGCTAGCACATAATTTTGGCTAATCAGAAAATTTAGGCAAAAAAACAAGGATTATGTCCCCCTACTTTAATTGTTTTAATTTTAGAAGATATTAAAATTTCGGTTCCAGTATCTCTAACACGAATATCACACACTTTGCGATTTCCCATATACGATTGTAGCGTGGTCTTGGCGGCTCCTCTCTCGCTACTCCTTTCATAAATCTGGTTATCAGAGGATGGCTTCCGATAGAGGGTTCTTGGACCACTAACATTGAGATTGCTGCCCTGGTCGTATTAATGACACTATAACTACAACTTTGAGAATATCTACATTGTAAGAATTTAAACAACGAGTTGACTGTTGGTGCATATTGATTAATGTTATTAGCTACAAAAAAGTTCCACCACAGAGATAAGGGTGAATTATACTGATTCCAAGATGAATTGGCTATTGACTTTAGAATTAAATCGATGGATTCTAAAGGCGTTTCTTGTAGAAATTAAAACCTGAGTCAACGGAAATTTTTTATTAACTTCAGAAAGCAGAAAATTGCTTGGCGTGGCTGTGCCTATTATTATTATTATTATTTTATTTTAATTTATCTGCCATTAAATATTCCAGTACATATTCCAATACTGATTTAATTGTGACAGGTTTAGAACAATCATATATACGTGTGCACATCTAATATCTAATACCTAAAATTAAGACGGGCAATTAGCAAACAAAAGTGAAAAGTGTAAAATTGCACCTTGCTCTGTGTTCTGCCTTAGTATTAGGTGGGTAAATGTCCATCAATATGACCAATTAATTAACGTGATGTCACAGATTCTTAGCGAGTCAAGTGGAAACGAAGCGTATTCATTTGCTGAGAATATTCATGTGCTTTTGGTTTCATAAGTTTGCTTTTTCGAATTGTGAGCGCCGACTAAACTTTGTCATTTTTAATAGTGAATTTTTTATTTGCATTTAGTGTAATGTATTTTTGCATAAGTTTGGACCCCTTAAAAGCAGTCTTCCCCCAAAATACACAACTAGAAAAAATTCACAGCAATACTACTGTGTGTTAAGTGCATCATATATTTTTTTCGAGTTGTGTATTTTGGGGGAACACCCTTAAAAAATTCCTCCAAGTCTCGCCCGATTTATTCTTAATACCAATAAGCAATTAATAAATTTCACCATTTTTTTTTACTTTTCCCATACGTTAGCATGGAGAATGTAATTAAAAAAGTGGAAATAAATTGCTATATAATGTAGCCTGATTGTACACAGCAACGAAATACGTAATAACGTTGTTATACTTGGCTCTCTCTATGGCTAAATTTGTTGGTAACCATGTGATATTGAAATATAGCCATAGAATTTATTGGTCAAGTTGATGGACATTTACCCCATTGCATTGTCGAGTTCACAGAAATCCACAAAAATTGTGTTCACCTTTTAAAAATATAAACATAAATAATAAGAGCGACTTACGAATGAAGACAAAGCAGAGGAATGTTCACATCAATTTCCATGATTTAATTAATTGTCACAAGGGATCTTTTCTTTTAAACGTTTTTATAGTACAAATACTTGATATTGAAAAAATCAAAGAGGGAAACCACGACCATGACCATGCAGACACCACGTTGAATGATATCAAGTAAAACATGACCGCAGTGATTATAACATGAGAGAACGGAGAAAATTTAGAAGTTTTGACCCCACCACTGCGACGACTCGGATATACACATGTTAAATTGTTTTGCTTATACGGACGTTTACATTGACACACCGCCAACGTATCGTAGACGTAGTCCTCACAATAAGCTCCGTCTATGCACTCTGGTCTATGTAGAAGTTTGTACGGAATCCCCGGATGGGTTCGATTGGCTGGAAACGAATGGAAAAAACACACTTGTTAAGCTCATATAATATCTTGCCAAAAATTATTAACTCCTTCAAAAATCGTTGGTTTATTTCAGTTTCAGTACAAAGTTTCAACCTGTTCGACAACTTGATCCAACTTGGCCCAAACACCTGACTTTAATCTGGTCCCAAATGCCTGTTATGTTATTTATGCCTTTTCCAAAATCCATACATTTCTAGAAAATAAAAAGGTAAACATGTAATGGTGTAGTCTTCCCAAAATATAAAGTTCGGAGTCAGGAAACTTAGTAAAAATAACAATAATCATTTAGTACATACACATATACGCTCCTTCTCGTGACACACCAGGTTGGCGCTACGTCGACACAGGTGTTCATGGAGCCATACTGCTTTTGAATTCGGACTTTTCTGCACATCTTTTAAGATGAGATTTGCAATCTCGTCTGGTTCACAAGGGTGCTCAAACAGTCGTGTTCCTGAATAACTTGGGATTGTTAGTTGAACTATAGCAAAAAAAAAACAAACAAAATTTTGTTGGGCTTTTTTAAAACGCTTACAGCGAATCCATTTGTACGGGTAAATTTCAAAAGCTGAACATTTTTACCATTCCGGTATTGCTCAGCAAAATCTTCGGACTTGTTGATGCTCCGATCATGCGGAATTTTGTGGTGACCATGCAAATCAGTAGAGAGAATATGTGTGTCTGTATAGGATGGGTAAATCATGACTAATATAACTACACACAGAGTTTGCAACTCCATTCAGCTAGTTACTGCTCGGATTTTGATGCGTCGGGAAGAATTTTTGCACATTTTGAATTTTTCAAGAAGTATACACGATACCGGATGCAGGATCCGAAGTTTACGGAGTCTCTACCGATGCGATGATCAATACGATGCAATGAAATGTCTTCCACTTTTATTCTAATGGCGGCAAAGTTTTTGATTTTTGATCCGATATCCGTCAAGTTTGAGATCAAAACCCCAAACAATCAATTACAGAAATTTGAAATTTTCGTGGGAATCGTAATTTACATGGTAACTTTTGTTACAGTTTATTGTTCTTTGTTCTTTGATCTTTGATCTTTGACTGTTGAATGTTGAAAGTTGAAAGTTGAAATTATTTGTGACATTGATGAGAGAGATGAAAGGAGAATCTATAATGAGGCGATGATATTCAAATAAATCCTTACCCCTGCTTTTTATGCCAATCAGAGTCAATGCAAAAGTGTATTTTAACATAGTGTTAACAAAATTAAATGTTCAACAGTTAAGCATAAAACAACAATAGTATTATTATGAAGTTCACACGCACATTTTACTAATCCATCATATTAATGTAACATTTATGTATACATTTATGTATACATTATTCTAATACACTTTAAACATGACTGGAAATATAAAAGTTAGATGAGTCCGGGCTATACTGTTAACTGTGAGCTGATGATGACTACATCTCTCTCCTCTTCATTAACTTTTCATCTATTCTGCTTGGTAATGGGTTTTATAACGCCTTTCCTTCCCTTGGCTTTCCATTTGTCATATCCTTTCGCTGCCCACGGATTTTTTTTGTAGTCACCCCACTCTTCTAGATCATTCAGGGACTTTGCTGGTGACCAGCCGTAGGCTTCTAGTCCTTCAATTTTAAGAGCTATTCCCTTGTCTTTTAGGTAGGGAGTTGACTTCCAATCTAGGGGACGTGCAGGGAGGTCATCCAGTGGTCGCAAGACGTTAAATTTTGACAAGTTTATATCCAAATCCGGAGAGTAGAGACAAACTATGAAACTAACGATTTCGTTGTTGCTGTCATTTGTGATAGTTCTGGCGAATCCAACTCCTAACGACCGAGCTGAGGCCCACACTAATTGTTGAAACGGCAACGAAGCTGCTTCTAAGGATTTAAAAAATTTTGTTGGTTAACATGTTCTACTTGCCTTAAAATAGAAAAGATGCCTCTCCTACAAGAAAAAAAGCTTTCGAACGTTTCAAATAAGTATCGCTATGTTCGACTTTTATTGGCGTGAAGTAGTAAAAATTTGTATTAGTTGATTATTTACATAATTTATAATTTACATTGGGTTAGAGTTTTTGATTTGTCTAAAAAACCTACTGTCGGTAGTAGTATTCCCGAACTGATGATGGCTAATCGTTTTGTACCAATCTGTGACTGCAAAAAAAGGTGACGGTACGTCGTCACCGTCTTTTCCGTCTTTCATGCCGACTTTCTTTGTGTAACTAGCGGCATTTTGATAAAGACGCGACCCACTGAAAGAAGGGGCATTGGTTCTTTTCTTCAATTTTGGGCAATTTTTTATTTCTATTTAGCAAGTTCATGCCCAGTAGTAATTAATAATTCGATCTAGGCGTGTACTATTTACTTTTACTTACACCTTGGTCGCTACCAACTTCTTGTGGTATGCACATAAGTTGGCCTCCATACTCGCTTCCTTGCAAAGCTACAAGGTTCATTTGCATCAAACGATTTGCATTTTTTATTTTTATAAAACGCACTAATCTGACAAAAGGGGGGTCACACAATATTCATATTAAATTATAGTTTTTAACCAGTGATTTGTAATACCTCTTTGTCCAAAGCAAGAGGAGGAGCGCCATGATGAGCTCTGTATAGAACGGTACAATACGTATGTATGTAAAATTTACCAATATACGAAAGCTATGTTAACAGTTATTATTAGACAATCAAGTATTTGAAAGACGCATACGACTTTCCTAGCGAATGCTATAAGTTAACCTGTAGTAGTTATGTGCCATAAGAACGCCATCAGGATAGTATTTTGGGTTTGCTTGAAAACTCTAAAACATTGGCGGAAAATAATCGCAAAATATTATTAATGATGCCAAAGCATCTTCAGTTCAAAGGGGTTCAAATATTTTACAGCCTTATGTCGTATCTACAAAATGTTTTTAATCACCCAGCAATTTCCCATGGTCGTCTCGGCCCAAGTCTCAAAATATAATCTGTAATCAATTGCCAGTAGTTATATGTTATATGGACTATTGACTATGCAAGTGATGTAAAATAGCAAGAGGAAGTGAGAGAAGACCAAGAAATTCCAGCAGCCAAGTGTAGTAAGCTTTAAAACCTGTGGGAGTGTGACATTTAAATCCGGAAAATTTAGTTGAAAATATTACAAGTTGTCTGGAAGCTAAAAGCAGAAACATTAATAGAACAAGGTGGCTGCAAAATTTTGTTATTTGGCTTACAATTTTTAAAGAGTCGAACACTTTAGGTGGTTTTCAGTAGAGAACAACCCAGTGTACCGCCAGTTTGTATCATCAGCAAAGTCAACAATAATGCGCCTCCCTCGAAGTAGATTAAAAACTACCCACAAAACGTTCAAGGCACAGTAACTGACAAAGATGGGTTTCTTCACGGACACGCTATTGAAATTTCGTATACCCAGGAATCGCAATCAATCCAATAGTCTCAGCCAAGCCACAGCACAGTCCATTCCAGTGCCAATGTCCAGTCTGAAAAACATTATTGTTTCTGAACTTCATCCGCGACTCATTGCATTGTTCTGTGTTCTGTGGTCCTTGATTCATTGGATTGTATATTGAATTTTGAATTGCTTCTATGTACATTATTTCTTTGAAAATTGAAAAAAAGTATTTCCATACCAACATCTTATGCAAGTTCGACTGACACATTTTACATCTGACTGCAAAATTTCCCGAAGATCATAAATCGGGCGCAAGCCATAACCTCATGCAGCTCATGCAGCTGACTACGTAGATGCGAAGCGCTGCAAATTGCAGTGAGCTTTTCAAATAAGTACCTCTGCAGTTATTGAAGCTCCAGGAGGATCATTCCAGTAACTAAAGCAGCCACTGCTTTTCCTCCAGTTTTAGTTTTTATATAAGCTTCCAATGCATACAGAGACAAGCATGATTATGAGTGTGTGAACAATAAGTCAAGGTTGACTTGATGTGCTGCGCTGCAAGCTTGACGGTGAAAAAAACTTGCATAATAATATAAGTAATTAATTACACGTTAAAGCTAAACCTTGCTTTTATTCAACCTCTCCTTTCTTCCACCTGAATCTTATTATGTATTATAATATATTATGATTCTTATTAAACAAACATCACTTGATAGATGCAGCCTTTTGCTCACTGAATCTTTTTACTAACTGTGGGCACGGATGTATGTATGTACGTATAACATAGATTATTGAATCTTTTAATTATGTTAAAACCCTTTGCGATTCCAGGAAAATAACTTGCATTAAATATTAAATTATACGAGCATTCCAAACCAAACTAAAACAATGTACAGTGTATGTTATAAAATGTTCACATTGGTATCTGCTGGCTTTATGTCACGAACATTGACGATCCAAATATTTTGCAAACGTGGTAAATTTCTTCCCGTTACTGAATTGAAAACTATAGTGATGAGAAGTGCTTGAGCACATCATCCTGATTTCCAGATTTTCATTGAGCTCTCTCTCGTAATAGTAAACCATGCATTTAAATTAGCAGTTATTCTGAATTCCGAATCTGAACCTCCTGATGAAATTTCTGAAAATTGCCAGTTATTCAAATTTTCACTTCCCTCAAATACGTTTAATACCTCGTAAGTACTTCATGCATCATTCATGGAATATTGTAAAATTCATGCAAGTTGATATCATTTTGTATTCTGTTCATAAAATGCATACTCTACCTAAAGGTACATAATTTCAGTTTTTAAGGAGCGACTAACTACTAACTGCTCACAGTAGGCAATAAACAAATAAAATCGTACAACGACTTCCTTGAAATTCTGAAACTTTACATTCAGAATTCGTGCCCCCATACGTGTGTAATAAATGGTAAGGAATTCTGTATGATAGCCAACAAAAATTATATGTACTTTATCCTCATCAGCATAAAGGACTATTTTGTAAAACCGCGGCGATGAGACTTGTTTTACTCGTTACAATATTGACAGTAAGTATAGTCTATAGTCTCGTCTGGCCATATCAGTACAATACATGCATTTATATGATGTCCATTGCTTCAACCACCAAGACATTCATATATGTATACAAAGAATGCTGACGCAGAGTTCTGTCTCGATTCCTACAATTTTCCCAGCAATGCCATTGTTAACTCTTAAATGTACACTGTATGTTTTGTATGTCGTTACGACTTACGACCTTTAAATAGTGTTTGCAGCGTGTATCGTGTATGTTTTAAATGCAAAATGGGAAATGCTGGAAAATGGAAAACGCCTGAAAAAGTTAGAGATTAGATTAGATAGAGATAGAAAAATATTTTTAACGTTGTAAAATGGTGTTAATGAAGACTGAACGACAAGTGAGACATTTTTAAAATTCCTCGTGCCTAAAACTCCGGATTTTTTTGAACTTATATATGATATATGATCGGGCATTCAGGAACATAAATTAAAGATGATTCTAAATAAATACATAGATTCGGCGTTGACACCGTATTTAAAAAAAATTTAATGGTAAAAGCTGGAAAGTTCTTTGCAAGTAGACCATCAAACTTTTGTTTTTGAAAGAACTTGTAAATTTTGGCAAAAAATCCATGATGCACTGCATTTAAAAAGCAAACGTTGCAAACTCAGCTCAAAGATTGGTTTTGGATAGCTGTAAAGAGTACCCAGAGTAAACACGGCACACGTACATCTAAAGGGATTAAACGTTAACATTAACATACTGTAAATTCCGGACGTTTTTCTACATTATTATTTGTTCAGGCGATTATCATATTATATAAACTGCATTACATTTGCATGTGTGTATTGTATATTGTATGTTACACATAAGTACGTAATATTAGTATTTGGCATTTATGTACTTCTCTACTTTCGTTGATTGGAACGGCGAATGGACAAGTATTTAAATTCTTGGAAATGCTGAGGTAAAAAATCCTACCTTTACTGAGCGTACTTACCAAGCAACAAGTTTTTCAACGTGCTTTCGAGTCAACTGTGTTTGGTTCAGCTACATACATACATAAGTATGTAACTGACGATAAGTAGACATTTTACACGTATCAACCTTAAAGGTTGGATAAAACAGAGGAGACTGTTCCAAGACTTGCTCATTTCATGACTTTCAAGAGGACGGGGAAGGACGTTTGTGTATAGTTATCCCTTTTAAAGCCGAATGTGAAATGTGAAACCATTTTTAATTGTTGGAGCTGTATTTCGTGTTACAATAATTGTAATATTTAATACATTTAAAAAAAGTTACAGCAGACTACAGACAAAACTAACGCTGGAGATAATATCTGGAGCTGAATGTGTAGATAATTATTTAGCTAGAGCAAGTTTGGTGTATTTATTGTGATTTGTGAGTGAGAACTACAACAGAGGAAAGCATAAGGATGGCGACTAAACCCCTGTATAATAGTTGCTTCTTGGTTTTTTTCTGTCACGCAGTCATCGTGGGCACATTAATTTCCCACGTGTATTCTCAGGGAACATCCTCCGTGTCCTTCACCACATACCAAAGAGTGCCCAATAGAGAGGGTTTGAATCAGCTTCTGGCCTCAATGAGAGCATACACTGGAGAAACTGGAGGCAGAAGACTGGACACGGAATTCCTCAAAAGCTTGAGACCTGACCAACAAGGCATTTATCAAGTTCCAGTGGCTCACTATGCATACACAGTCCATCATCCACCAACAATTAAAAGATGTTAGTACTTATTACACATTTTTTAATATAAGTGTGTAAATTTTAAAAAGTAATTTCTAAATAGTAGAAGCACAAAATTGAACTATTATTTTGATCTTTCCAGTCATGCATTCGTCTCCTACTCGAATCAACTTGAATGCCAATGGTCAGTTTCAAAACGGAAATGGAAAACCATGTAAAAATGGAAACTCCCTCCATAAATATGATGTACGAGAGTCGTTCACAATAAATGATGAGAGAACCGGAGAAGAGCGATTAGTTGATGATCCAATTAATGAAAATGCCTATGCGGATGCAGATGCCTACACTTTAAATCCAGAGCATAAAGAAGAGCCTACTACTTCCACCGTTAAGGACGATAATGAGAAGGAAGGTAACAACGGCACAGGAACGAAAGATGACTTGCAAAATTACTCGCTTCTCGCCGCACCGAGCAAAGAAAGATGTGGGGAAGGACAAACCCGAGTTCGAGGGAAATGCAAGCCCAAGTTCAGAAAATGAAAGTGCAAAGTGGCCACCGATTTTATCCTGATTTGAGGTGTATATGCATATTTTACAATAGATTACGAAGACTGATAATCCATACATTATTAGTGTTATGATAATTTATTAGTACAATCTAATTTTCGTTTTCCATTTTTTTTCTCGTGTTTTGTACGTTTTTTATGAAAATTAAAATATACTAGATAGTAATGGCAATAGTTGGTTTAATAAATGGAACCATTTCCTCTGATTTTCATGTTTGGTAGTATCTTTTGTACAGGTATTCAATGAGAGGGGAAAGGTGTACATAATATATTGGTGTATGGATGTTTAAAGCCGATAGTTTGAAAAGGAAAGTTTTAGAATGCTATTTTAAAGCCTCGCTCACAATGGGTAAAAAACACTTAAAAGTACACAAGGAAATATGCGACTGTTTCAATTTTGTATTCAAGATGAAGAGGAAATCCATTATCTGCTGTTAAAGAATTGCCACTTGCCATTGTTCATGCTGAACAAAATTTGATATGTATACATAGGTAATACATTTTAAACTTGAGCCAATAGTTATGAGGTCTATTGATGATTGTGTTCAACGTGCATTTTACACACGTATTTTATTTTATTATTGAATAAAAACAACAACTAACTATTTTATGTTTTTTAACATCCCACGTCCCACGCATTTATTGTTTTGTACAGCATGGAATGAAGATGAAAGTATAAAATTTCCTCCATTTTATTCTTATATTGCTACTTTTTTATTTGAGCTTAAATTTTTGTTACATTGTGGCAAAGACAACGAAACGAAAAACCTTTACGCATACATAGTTTGACGGTTGAAGCCTTTTCCTTTTGCCCAGAAATTTGTTAATTTGTAGCCATCATCCCCGGATTATGTTTCATCGCTATAAACACGGAAGTTCAAAAAATAACTACATGAATGAATCCTACGAAACGTCTACATTAAAAGATAAAAAAGTGAGAGCAATCACCTAATGGAGAAATATCTTAATGTGTACGTTGCTTGTGTATTAAACACATCATATTACATATAATATACATAAATAGGTAGGTACAAATAAATAAATGGTCTGGAGAAGTTCTGACATTCTCGTCTGACGACTTCATCCCAATCCCAGTCCCAAAACTCCTTTCATCTTCTATCATTTTCTTGTTATTATGTTTGGTCCGTATGTATGTATGTACGTATTGATCCCTACGTTACACACGTAATGTATTATGTGTACCTAGTTGTGTAGTCCGCTTGTGTGTTGATCATATCAAATTTCCTTCTCG
The DNA here is from genome assembly GCA_034698285.1 of Sminthurinus bimaculatus. Taxonomy (NCBI): domain Eukaryota; kingdom Metazoa; phylum Arthropoda; class Collembola; order Symphypleona; family Katiannidae; genus Sminthurinus; species Sminthurinus bimaculatus. The sequence continues at coordinate 4,057 of JAQIVE010004087.1, read as the reverse complement.
TTTTCTCTTTTGTGACTTAACTCATTGGAACAAGAGCATTAAGAGAATGGATCGTTCAATTTCTAATCCAATCCCAGTCCATTCGATCCCATTCCGTCCAAACCCAACATTGTAATTAACAGCAGTTCATCATGTGGCTTTTGCGATACATGTACTATGTGTAATGTGTACATCATATGTATATGTAGTTGTTGGGTTTGGACTAAGTGGTAAATGTACTGTGCTACTGTGCTACTAAACCAATATGGCTAATGTAATGGCTAATACTCTTCTTATCGTATTATCTTTCACTCCATCCATCCCTTTAGCAAAATGTTCCAGAAACCGACAGATAAATTGACCAGTGCAAGATAATGCCATCATACAACCTACAAAAAAGAGATCAAAACTTGTATCTTGCCATAATAATGATTAGCAAACTTTTGTGTTCTGCGTTTCCATTAATCTTTTTGCTTTGTGCTGTTATTAATTAGATAATATATTAGCAACTAGCAAATAATTAGAAAACTACGGATGTTTTTACAAAGGTCAATACTATTTTTAGTTTAGTAATACATAATAAATGTACCAACTACCAACGATGACTTACGCAGCAAGAATGGCGAAAAAATCTAATGAACTGCTAAATCTTCTAGCAGACGATATTTATCGGAAAAAAGAAGTACACTAGTGGATCCAAAGCATTGTCGTCTATATTCCATGTTTACAAAGAGGAAGGAATGATGTTCCAAAAAATGATGAAATTTTGAAAATTCCTATTTTTTTCAATATACAAATGTATGTTGTGTATATATGTGTATGTGTACTTAGAGCTTTGGGTTGTGCATTGCATTATGGCAGCAGTCTGTAGTACACTAATTTCACAATATAAAGCCGGCTATGTATATTTCAAATTTCAACACAACCTTGTAAAATGGTCAGCAGACCGGAGTCTAATGAAAAGAGGTGTTTTGTTTTCACTTTCATGGGTTTTACATCAAGCGGTAGGGAAGATGGGATGGAAATTTGTTTATTGAGCGATAGACACCCCGCTATGAGACCTTCATACTGAACATCAATATGTATTTTTTCAATTCAATGTACATTATGGACAATATTCCTATTTCCATGTCAGGAGCAGAGGCAGACAGACACTTAAATAGTTTTTAAGGGCTTCTGAATATCAGTACAATGAGTAGTATAGGTATACATAGTCAATAACCAATTCTTTTGATTTTTTACGGGTGGCCAGGCTGACGACTGTTGACTGGCAACTGACAGGAGGGAAGCGGTAGCTAATTTGATCTCCCACTCGAAATGAAAAGATGATCCAAACACAACAATGAACAGAAATTCATTGATCATTTTGTGGACAAATATTCTCTGTTATGCCTATGAAATATATGCGTACAATAAATAATACCATGTATGTATGAATGTGTGTTTAAAAAATAATGCAGTCGATTGATTTCATTTACAACTGACTATGGAGTGGGCGAAAATATAAAAAATTATTGCTCATCTTCTTCATTTTGTGAGTGGTTCTTGGTCCGATCCCTTTCCCTTTTTCATTCATACAAGTTCCTTGGCCCTAGTAATTTGTGTATGACGCTCGATTTAAACTTAAAGAGCCAGATTTTTTAACGAAAAGTGCATAAAACGGCGAGAAAACAACTTAAGCGTTTCAGTAGTAATTTTTTTCCAGCATTCAGCTCTATCCTCTATCCATTCCTCTATCACTAAAACAATCTTGTAACAATTTTTCAAAAAGGTGAATATTATTCAGCTTGCTATCGCTATTAGTGTGAAGAAAAGTTCAGTGCATCAGATCAGTGTTGTTTTGAAACCTGCATAAAGTAACTAAACTCAAAGAAGCATGGCCAACCAGGTTTGTTGCAACCGAGAACAAAATCGTCAAAACTGGAACAATTTGGAGGTGAAAATGTACCCAAGTGAAGTCAAAAGTGCGGGAAAGGATCTCGGGAAGCGACATAAACAAAAGTGCACTTCAAAAAATATCTCATACTTTACAAAATCCGCTGCAAAAGTTCCAGACTATGTACGAGTTTTAATGGTTACAGGTAAGAACTAAGGACTACAAAAAATCAAAATTTTTAACCTTATAACAATTTAAAGCTTTCGTATGGTATCGCTGAAAGTCGTAATTTAAATAAAATTTTAAAAAAAACTTTGAATATTAATTTAATTGCAGACTTGAATGGAAAAAAGAAACAACTCCACATTCCAGCCGCGCTCGACCTAGAAAGGCCGAAAAGACCCCGGACAACATTCACGGATCGTCAGCTCCAAATTCTGGAGCAGGAATATCAGGAAAACCATTTTCTGTCCGAGGATAAGCGACAAAAACTCTCCATAATGCTCAACCTCTCTCCAACACAAGTGAGTTTTTTGTTCCATTTCCCCAATAGCCTGATTCACTTGCAAATCGATTAGCTATTCATAAATTACTGTTACAGTGGTTTTTTGAAGAATAAAAGTGATAAAAGTGCATAATATGTACTTATAATACTTAAATATCTGTAATTTGCAAAATTCATGATATGGAGTAAATTTTGAAAAAGCGGGTAGTAGAATAGAAAAATCCTTAATGTCTACTAAAATGAGGACACTGTAAAAAATATGTTAAGCCGATTCTGATGAAAACGATTGAATTTAAATTTGGGTTTGAATTTGGATTTAGATTCGCGTTTGGTATCAAAACCGAAGGACAAAGAGCCGTCGCCTGGGCTTAGACACTTCAGCTCCTTCCTCTACATTCCCCGATGCTGGAGAATTCATTCCATTCAAATCGTCTTTATTGACGCTGGAGAATACAAAAGAGAAATTAGTTTTTCCATCCTCCTTTGGATTTGGATTCTCACCAGTGTCGTTGTCATTTCCCAGCTTTCCCATCAACCCTCAAATTTGGTCATTTCCATCTTCATCTCCAGCTGCAGCTCCGGTTCCAGCGTTTCCTCCACCACGACCAGCAGCTGCCGCAATTCCAACCACATTGTCATCCTTCCCGACAGTGACTATGACTACGGCTATGACTCCCCCGATTTCTGGATCTGGAGCTCCTGGATCTCAAGCCAAGACAGTAACATAAATTATGGGATTTTTACACAAGGATGATGATTACAGCCACTTAATGTCTGTCTTATGTATACATAACACACATACATATTCACATGTGATGTCAGTCATAGTCAATATAGTCATAGTCATGGCAGCACTTTGAATCGATAGGACTGAAAAATTCTCTTGTTCTTGCTCCGTTTTCTTTTTTGGTTTTTCTATCGACCATGCAAACCAAGCCAATAGGGAAATCATGTAATGTACATATGTGCATGTGTGTGTAGAATATGTAGACTGTGAAAATTTTCTCTGTTTTATGGTCACTTTAACGGACTCTTATCTCTGGAAAATGGGGCTTTACAACAAGGCAATGGCTTCATAAATCCACATTTTATTAGCTCTATAATTTTTAAACAGATTTCTCATCCTTTTATCCTCCTTTCTCAAATTTTTCCGTGGGTCGTCCTCCTGTGTGATATGTGATATGATGATATGCAGTCAAATAACATATCGACTTTCTTTGGCTCAATTCAGTCTGGCTGCGGAGGAGGATTTAGGATGGTCATAACAACAATGTTATGATACCGAAAATGGGGCAATTACATTGTTCAATTCAGAAATTTTGAAAATTGTACTGTTTGTGTGTTTTGAGAATCATCAAGAGTGTACTTACTTACTTACTTACTTATTCTCTGGCTATGTTATTGTTCCAAGTATTTTACTCTTTTATCAACTACCGTAAAACCTCAAATAGTATACGACATGCTGTAGAAATTCACGCCTGAAGGTATTACATGTGTGTGTACTTTCAATGGCTAAAAATTTGACTACGTATGTAGTATTGTTTTGTTATCATCAGTTACGATTTACTACTATAAACTACTTACGCATATCACTAACTAAATTAAAATTATCTAATTACATGTTGTGCGGTGTAAAAAATATTACGATTTTGTAATGGCGTTTTCACAAAATTTTAATTTTTATCAAAAAACGTGAT
>JAQIVE010004086.1:0-15244 GCA_034698285.1 Sminthurinus bimaculatus | reverse complement strand
CCTAATTTACGATTTTCACAAGTGTAAAATTTTTATGTGAAGTCTTTTGCAAATTTCAGTATAATTGTTGCTAAGTTTTGGATTCGATATTTTGTTTCGGTGGAAACCAAAGGAAGTCTTGATTTCAAAAGAAAATAAAAAAGAACTAAAATGAAAGAAAAAAGTTTGGAAGAAAATTTCAAAACCTTCAATCGAAACCTGAAAAGCCCGATCCCTATTCGCTACCCACAGCTTCGATTTTTCATTTTTCCAGGAGTTATGAAAGTACCTGATAAAGGGATTTTTTAGTCTAGTTACCTTGGGACTAAAACCTACAATACGATATACCATTTTTCACCGTGGTAACCTGTTGCCATATTTTACAATGTACATGTCGTCGATGTTTGAATTTTGCATAGTGCGACACCGGCCACGAAAGATGAATTTCGATGCTACTGATATACAAGTCATAGTATTCAAGAATTTACGGTAATGCATTACTTTTTTTAAATAAAAGGAAAGTTCTACATCCTCTATATTATACTTAACTGCAACATTTCACGTATTTTTTGCTAAATGTCCATGGAAACGATTCTAAAATGCGCTGAAAAAACGCCCCAGAATGGCAAGATTGAATATGCCAGGTGATAGGAAGAAAAGGGAAGATTACATATCATAAAATTCGTCATCATAGCTGTACACTGTAGCTAAATCAATGCCTCAGAGTTTGATTTTATCCCCATGTGTTAAAATTGGAAAAAATTTCTCCAGCCTTTGCAACCACATCTTGCAGTCCCACCAACGGGACCTGGAATTTATAGGAATTCCACCCCCAAAGCTTTGTCTAATTTGGATAGAGCATGGAAGGAATTCTCTAAGATTCAATACACCAAACGTTTTACTCCAGCACTGGTTGGGTGTTTTTAACTCATTTTGCCCAAGTCGTTATGTATAGAACATTATTTAATTGCCATGAGTGCATCGATAAAAAGTAGTCCTTTGAATTTTTATTTAACTAGAGGATTATCACTAGATTTGGGTATGTTCATTTAATGCAATTTGACACACCTTTGACAAAATGGAACTGCAGAAAACTCCCAAAACCAAAAGGGAAACTGCATTTTACGGTGTTTTCGATTGATTTCTATCGTCATACTTTAATTTATTCGTCATAGGTTAATACAACAAAGTCGTTAAGAGATTATAACAGTAGCGAAAATAAGGTCTCAAAGTACTAACGGTATACAACAAGAAACTTGGAATAACTTCGAGCGCTTGTAAAAACTAGTAAATGTTTTTCCAAATGGTTTTTTGCTCTTAGAAGCCTAACTTCTTGACTTTCAATGCCATATGAAAGTTTTTGAAAACGTATTTGAAACGGTCCAGTTTTGGCTACATATCTGAAGTTAGAATCGATTCTCGAAAAAGCCATTGTTACGCCCTATGAGTCCATTTTTTCATAAAAGGCCTGATTTTTTTTTCTGTTCGGCCTTATTTTAGCTCTTCAGTCTCCTTGCTACTCATTTAGTGACATTTGAGCGGAAATTTCTACGGCTCGTCAAAAATGTGGAGGACTTTATAAAGTGTGTATGTATTAAGATAGGGAAACACCCTTTTTACAACTGTTATGTATAACAACACCGTGTGTTCAAATTTTTCCGCAAACCAATATTTTAATTCAGGAAGAGTCGTAGAAAGATCGTGGGTGTGATTTAGACCAATTTAAGGCATGCACCGGATACTGGGAGTGAAATAGTTTTGATGTTGTAAAACGTACAATTTTTGAATTTTTTTTCTCGGCATCAATATCCACCTTACTTTGACTGCCTGTATTTTCGACAAATTGTAAGTTAGGAACCTGAAATTTTTTATGCAAATTTTTTGAACCCTTACAATTGCTCAAATTTCATTTTTGGGCCCCCATACATTTTTTGTCCAAATTGTCACTACCGGGGATCACCACTGTCGTTGAAATGCATAAAAAATGACTTTTTCTTGATTTGTATCAATTTTTTGTCTTTTATCGGATTCCAGATTTTGTTTTTGAATTGTATGACTTGGAAACCTCACAAACAACAGATTTGGGTGCATAACTAAGCACAAAATTGTGTTATGTTCATTTTTTACGTAGATCTTTACGAAGCGCAAAGAAGCTGTAATCGCGCTCACAGAAGACCTCCTCGGAGGAGGTCATTTTTGACATTATGACTATTGAAACAGGTCAAAATGTTAAAATCCCTTGAAAGTCAAGGAACCAAGCTTTCAGGGACTGTGCTGCATTTTAAAATCGGTCAACGCGTTTTTATTTGGCAGCCATTGAAAGTCATTCCAAGTTTCTTGTTATAGCCCGTTAATTGATAATTATTCAAAAATTATTTACCCGAATCATCCTTCCCATCACACCTTAACATAAAGATTTATATAATATATATATACACGAGTCTCCTCCTTTCCTGGGTACTAGTTTGCAACATGTGATTTTTAAATCCAGGCGGATATGATTTCTAATATCTGCAGACCACCCCCGTCACCCGGAGATGCTGATGTAGAATTAATTCAACTTTGATATTTTGAGATCATCGAGGGTCAGAACTACAAATCTCACTTTTATCGTAGTAAACCAACTAGTTAGACTTATCGTTGGAGGCTCAATCTACATAATATGTTGTAATATGCAATGGCATTATTTTCACAAGTCCCCGATCCATCACATTACTAAGCGCGATGGAGTTTTTTGAAATTATTTAAATACTGGGATAAAATCATGCCCCTGCCCGGATATATAATGTGCTTGGTTGTTAAAAATACACAATGAGGACTGTTACCAAAGGCTGTGCGAAACTCACATAATATATTATTCTCTTTTAGCACGCTGTAATGTAGTCTACACGTCATCTATACTTATACCAAACTATTTTAACCATAATATAATATTTCATTATATACTTTTTTTGTAATTTGTTGTACACTAAATATATTTTAAATAACTGTATTTAAGCTACAAGGATTATTATCATCACATGATAGTTATTATTATTCTCGAGTTTTAAATCTTGGTGTTTTTCCTTCTAAAAAACGTAAGTTACCCAAACGATTCGACTTTTTTCTCAGCTTGTTTATTCCATCATATATCTGGATAAATCAGAATTAATAAATAGTTTTTTTTTGTAGACTCGATAAGAATCTGCATGTCGTAATGTCAAATCTACAGACATACATCCTCATTATACGTACACACCCTTAATAATAGAAGTAGTTTAACAGCATAATATAATTTACACTATAATGTAATATAGTATTATATATTTTTATATCGACTATCGCTCAAGTAATCCAGCACTATCAACGATTGAGAAGATGAGAATCGAAATTCGACGACGTGGCATCTAACTTTGTTTTACACATTCCCCAAGATATATATTTCTGCTGTTAAAGTTTAAATTCACAAGTCAAACATTTGCGGAAATTGGATTTTGGATCGTATATAAGGCGAATTTCCACTAACACGATTGGCTTCTACTGTATTCGAGGATGCTTTAGTGAATATTTCCGTCAATTTATTCTGCAAGTTTCCACTCTAAAAGTAAAGAAACATAAAAAGTTGTATTAATTGTATTCGTGTCAACTATTAAATATTTCTTCTTTTTTTTGAAATATTTCGGTTTCAAATTTAAAAACTTTACATTGACATTTCAAAATTAAATGAGCATGTATAATATTATGAAGACAAAAAAGTAATATCTAACATCAAAATGAAAATTGTGGGGTTGAGGGTTAAGCATACCTTTGCTGCTGCTTTTGCAACTAGATCTTCAAAGTTAGCTGTAAGCAACAAAAAATTTAGAGATATTTACTATGTTGTATGTTCTTTTGATTTATGATTATGGTGCGTATGCATATCAATGATATGATATCATACGTCCAACATGTTACCCGACATGTATGAAATGTTTTTGAAAAATAGCTTAGGACTTCGGACTGACCTGTCTTGAAAGCATGAGTGAGTTCTTTTCTCTTTTGCACTTCAATATCCTTACGAATATCCGAAGAGTCATTTAGAAGACGCTTGAGATTATCTACGGTCATTTCCTCATCTTCTCTGTCCGGTTTCATCTGAAAATAGTTTATGCAAACAAATTACAAATTAAAATAATTTTTCCTATAAAGATACTAATAATAGAAACAACACATATTTTACGTTTCAAATTGAAGCCCCAACAAACTGTTTCGATAAATGAAAACACAGTATACCGAGAAAGTTTGTTGCCCCAAGGGCCTCAATTGCAGTATCAAAATATGGAATAAAAAGAAAAAAGAAACATGGATAGAGTAAATTGGAGTAAAAAATTAAAAACAACAAACATTTCAAAACAATTAGGATTACCTTTCGCGATCCGATTGGTGTGGAAGCCCCAGAATCAACCTTATTGTTCAAACAAGAAAGAAAATTTTAGCTTTTACACCGTCACAATCCTCTAATCAATAAATGGTATGTATTTTAGTAAAAAAGTATATTATTATATACATCATGTTTACCTCCATGCTGATCGAGTTAAGGTCTGTTGTACTATTCGACTGCATATGAGCATCAACCCAAGAATGACGAGGGAATGAATATGTGTGAAATTTTGATGTGATTTCTAGGCCTTCGTTTTTAAGAATGTTGAAAATCTCTTCTTGTCTTAGTAAACAAGCGTCAGGGATATTTTGCGAGGGTTCATAAACTTCATAGCGTATCTTCATTGGAGGAATCAAATGGGCTGCATTTTCCCTTCTTGCCTTCACCACCTATATAAACCGGTAATGCAATAGCAATAAAAAACAAAAACGTGTTATAGTTACATTGATAATATAAAAAAACAAATATGTATATGTATAATGCGTATGTAGTATGTACCTATTCTCAACAGAATACATAGCATACTTACTATATCTATGTATGTACATATTACAGACGTATATTTGTATGTGCAAAAAACCTACCTACTACTTCTTTTCTATCGTTATTATACTATTTAACCTCCTCGATTCACATAATAGCACTACAATAGGTACAATCTTCCCACAGGAATAAATAAACCATGTTGTTCTCACAAAACTAGAACATGTGACATAAGACATGACTTCAGTAAATTGATAACAATTATTATTATTATTGTTTATACGTTATTTTCTTTGTCTCTCAAAAAAGGAACTATATGTCCAATGTCAAAGATAATTACAGAGCGCATGCATTGTCTTATTTATTTTCGCCCAATATACTAACACTTTGAAATGCTTTAGTTTCACCCTGTCAGAGAGACATTGCAGCCTCTTTATATGTTCACTACTCACATACGCTCAATATATTATATATCTAACAGTCTATCATTTGCCGAGTATCTCTACTATTATTACCCGAATAATTTAGATGGCATATTATAATTAGAGACGGGTATATCGATGTGTATGCAAGTAATATGTATCAGACACTTCCGAAGAATATATTTATACAGATCATACACTTACACACTGCACACTAAAATAATAATACTAATCATGGAAAAAGGAAAGGTTCCAAAACATTGGGAAGTGGAAACGAAAAATGATTGCAATTTAATGATTATTGACTGCATGAGGACTCTCCCTTTTCTTCTACTACTTCAAAAACAACCATATTATTATGTGTATAATAACATCTGGGAAATACCTTTAATCTGAAATCAATATCCCGTTAGAAAGAATAGCACGTAGGAAGAGATAGAGTGAACAAAATATCCTATCACCATACGGCATAGCCGAATGTACGGTAATTTGAAAAGCAAAATGTGTCTCGATCAAAGTTATGTACATTTAATGAAGTCAAGAAAAGAGTTTGCCAATGCTCAACTTGAACTATTTGGATCGATGAACAATGCAATATTTATGATAAACCTATTAGCAAAAACCAATTATGTACTACAGTGTTCTGAGCGCTAAAATATAGATGAATGATAATAATAATGGTGCATAATACCTAGTACCTAGTACTTGTATAATATAATATAGTATATATTATAAATAAGATGATAGAGCATTAAAAAATATTCTTACCGTTATTTTATAATCTTGAAGAGCTGGAAAACACTGGGCTACAATAGCGAATAGCGAGATTGAAATGACATGGAGGTGAATCTTTTGAGAAGCCGTTAAAATAGTTGAAGTAATAGACAAATCTTGAAAACTGATGATGAGCCGAATAAAGTCAAATAGAGTATCTTCACAGAAAAGTTCCACTAAAAATAATGCTATGGTTGTGTAAATAGCATTCATGTTTCCAATATTATTGTTTTTCTTTTCTACAGATGCAATTAAACTAGAAAATATCTCGGATCCATTCTTCTTTACGAACAAGATATCTGTACGAGTGCACGGCTCCCGTACCAAGTTATCCAATTTTGTGATTCTGAAATTTATACACCCAAAATTTGGAATAAATATTTGATACTGACAAAACATCTAAACAAAAACATAGTTAGATGACACCCATAAAATATAAAATTAGCCACAAAAAATGTTGTAGGGAAAATTCGTCTTCCCCCTATATTATAGCTATAGGATTAGGATACTATAATCAATAAAACATACGTTGGCGATGAAAGTTTTTCACGATTTTGATTTCGATCAATGAGCGTGTGGAGAATATTTTGAACTAGAAGTCTAACTTCTGCATCGTCATCTTGACACATAGTCAGTAATGGTTGAAGGAAAGATAGTGGAAACGTTGTACTCAAATATGTGGTATGGTATTTGGAACCAACCTGTTTAAGAGTGAAGAAAAACGTAACATACATTGTAAGTAAAAGATGAATATTATATTATTCGTAACAGAAATAACTGCAATTGTAACTCAATGAAATGAAACAATTAAAACATTTCTTAAGACAGATAGTAAAGTAAAAGACATTTACCATTAATAAGGATTTTAAAAGCATATTTTGAAGCAAACGTTGAGAAGAGGAAGTATCTGCGCGGCTCGGAACTTTTTGCATGATGAACTTCATAATTTCTATTCTAAAAAAGTAGAAAACAATACACACATAATGACTCTAATTTACAGTAACATTATTAATTCACTTTGAAAACTTTTTGATTGATTGATAGAGCAAAAATAAAAATAGTAGGTATTAAAAACATTGAGTTAGTAGTATTTACTTTTGATAATCTGGAAGGTGAGTAACATATTCACCAAGAGCAGCAATCAGAGTTTCTCTGTAGGCCTTTTCATCGCCATCTGCCCCTTCTAATTTTGTTGAAACTTGTAAATGCTGAACGATTGCATTGACAATTTCTAATACACTGGGACCTAAATATTTTCAGTAACAGTTTAAATTTATATCATTTATAGTCTTTGGTCTTTCATATAAATCAAATAACTTATAAATATAATTACTTACCAACGCTTTCGCCAGCTGCAATATCGATGATTTTTGCTAAAACATCTGCCATACTAGTTCTTACTTTAGCACTTGATTTTAAGTTGTGTTGATCAAGGTGATTCATCAAAGTTTCAATAACGGCGTAGGAGTATTGTGACTGCAAAAGTCATAAATTAACGCTTCAGTTTTCATTCGTTACTTCATCGTTTTTAATCATTTTAATGAAATCGGAAATGAATAATTTGTAAATCATTACACACAATACGTGCAAAATACCTGAATGGAAAACATGATAACTCGGAATGTATGAACAGCGAAGTCATTTGGCACCCATAATTCAAACGTATCAAAATGACTGAAAATAAAAAAGTTCACATTTTATACATGCATGAATTGTATTTAACATTCAGTATTATTATCTATTATCTACTTTTAATTGCTCTTTTTCACGCTCTTTCCGGGAAAGGTATTATACAGTTGAAAAAAATGTTTAAAAATTGCGTGCTTCAGAAATTAATTATGATAGTTATCATCATTAATCATAACTAAAATATAAAAACTTACTGAAGCACTGGTTTCACAAAACTTCTGACATGACCAAAAGTTGCTTTATTCACTAAGTCTCTCATACAATTTTCAGCTAGTCTCGGAGCTTCCATTTCTTCGTCATTTTGATTGTCATTACTGGCATCATTTTCATCTTTCACTAAATTTTGTCTGGAAATTTACAACAACAACATTTATAATTAGTGCCATTTAATTATCATTATCATTTCACATTTTGTATTCAAAACAAGTAGTATTGCTATTGTGAATTATTTGTTTTTAAACAATAAATTTGGATTACATAAACTACGTACAATAAGTAATTACTCCTTGTAAGTATATGTCCGGAGATTCAATAATGATACACAATAATGCCGAAATTAATTTACCTTCCCTGTTCCATGTTAAAAAGCAAAGATGGTATGATTTTTTCCATGTGAGAAGAGTCCCATATATTTTCAACCAAATCATCAGACACAGTTTTCCTCACAACACTCTGAAAGGGAATAAAAGACATATGGAAATCGGAAATTTTATAAAGTTTTACATACACAGATTATTATCCATCTACTACCAAAGAAAGGTTTAAAAAACCATACAGATAGAATTTATCATTTTTATGTTACCCTTAGCCCACGAGTCCCTGCAGCACGAATTTCATTTCGTAAAATGTCATTACTATAATTGTTATGACACATTGAAGCAAACTTAGAAACAAAAAAGTCATAACGGCGATGATAGGATGGAGTGTCTTCTTCAATATTAGAAAATTTGACAAACTGTTAAAAAGAGAAATCATCATAATATAATTTGGATTCTTGCTTGTTCGTGCATATTGCACTTCTAAAATTTTTCGTACATTTCCAAGTTATAATGATAGTTAACGATTTAAAAGTCGTTTCAATTCAATAAAAGTAAGAATAAATCAACAGCTTACAGACTGAGTAGCTAGTATCTGAAGGTTAGGATCAGGAGATTCTAATAACTTCTGAACCATTCTCAGGAAGCTTTCTACAAACAGATTTAGTGTTTGAGAATGGCAAGCTTGGAGAAGCTGGTCCATCGATTCAACTCCAATCACAACAAACCTATGAGAACAAAACATGTATATATCATGGACAATCATCAATCATCATTTTATTATTTTTAATTTCAAGCAACGATATTGAAATTTTCTTTTAACTTTGAGACGTAAAAACATTATACAAAATTGTAGTGTACAATACAAATCATACACTACACATTAATTATTATCAAAACAATAAAAATGCAATACACTATGATTTTGTGAATAAATTCTTACCCGTGTTTCTTTCGATAAATATCTCGACTAACTTTTTGATACAGATACTCTCCCACACGGTCTAATTTTTCAGGAGACGAAAGGACGTAAAACGTCAGCTTTTCCATATTTCCTTTGACCAGCCCATCCTAAAAATTAGAATATAGTAGGCATAGTATCATTATACACACAACTAAAGGTTTCAAATAATGAGCTTTAAGATTCCTACAATTACTACTACTCGTTAATAATTATTTCTATGAGAATGTATATTTTTTAACAAACCTGAGGATCGCGTGGGAAAACGCTATCCACTAATCTCTTGTACCTCGGAGCACAGCAGCCACAACAACCTGTGAAAGGTAATAACAAATCAATAAGGCCCATGTTCTCCTGACTTGCTAATAATTAAACACTGGAATGCTGACGTGAACAAATTTCAATACATATAAGATTCGCACTATTTACTAATAATTATACTCTGGGAACAACATAACAGCATTTTATGTTAAAACTTTTAAAACGCGATTGTATGCTCTTTATTGTTAAGTTTCATCTCCATACTGCTACACCTACTTCCTAGTTAGGTAGGAGTAATAGCATGGGGGAAAACTATTTTCTTGAAAAACGAATAATGACAAGCTGTAACAACAGCGATATAATATGTGTACATATCATTGACATTCTAACTATCCTACACCCTATTGAATTCTAATGATCCTCGTATGTATGTGCACCTTCAAACAAGAACTAGAATACGGTTGACTTGTGGAGATAAGATTACGCAGAATGTATCAATGATTTTTTTATTGAATGTAGTCCGATAAGCAGACCTGATTGACAGTTTCACTAATGTAACTGTCCGCAAATGTATAAAACAACGTGCGAAACGAAAAGCATTATATATTCTGATTTGAAAGTCATAACGATTGTCATTTTAGGCGAAGGAAATGACGACCATTATTATTATTTATCAATTATATGTTACTGTTTATAAAAATTCGTACTTTGTACGATACTATGAATGCTGTGTATTGTGTATGTATGATATATAGCTGAACACTGAGGACAACAAAAGAAGCCTTACAATTCGGACTTGTGCATTTAAACAGAAGAGATTCCGCAAGATCTTCAGGGATGTCGACGAAGCAGCAACAACTCTTGACTAAGGAGGCCATGGAGGCCCTTCATTTAATCACTTCACAACATCAATAACAAAATTGACAACATTATAGATCCTGATTCTTGACCTCTGCTTTTTTTTCTTTTTTTAATTATCTTTTTTCTACAATTCAATCATTTAGGTTTAAAAATATAGTGACAATGGAGGGAAACAAACTTCTATCTTCTACCTACCCTTCTAGGTTAAATTTACTTTGTATACATTTTATGCTTCAAACGTTGAGTATAATCTCGTCTATGTATTAGGAACAATTGATATCTAAGAAGAAAAAATGAATAATATAATAAAATAACATATACAATAGTTTGAGCAACTAAAAACTTTGTTCTTAATCTTCCTCGCCCTGGGGCTCAGAAGAAGTAGAACATGCTAGCACACTAACACTATTTGAGCCCTGGAACTTGGTCGAGGAAACCCGAAACTGGAAGCAACAATTTATTTCTTCAAGAAATGTGCGCATGCATTACCATGTCTATACACTTTATATAAAAATGTATCGATCAAATTCATCGATCTTTGAGATACCCAAACAGATTTCAGCGACTGGAATTTGAGCCACGTGAGAGCGGCAAAAATATCCAGATTTCTGTAATTACTATTTAAGGGTTTTTAAATAGTCTATTATTTTCCATTAGCTAAAGGCCGACACTGAATCTAGATCAACAATATATACGGAAACCATACCTCAAACTAAACTGGAGTACAATGACTAAACGCAACACACTGACTTGACTGTCCTCAAACACATTTAATGTAGCACTAGTGCTACGTAAGGTTACAATTATTAATAAGATAAGTATTACTATTCTTCAACATGTTATGACATACCGAATACATGCAGTCATGCTAAATTTCTCCGCAAAACGTATGTTCTACATTTGTTCCCAGAGGAATCATTTCCTAGCTCAAGCATAATATAGTCACCATAAAAGTATGACATTAAACAAACATATATCGTGCATTATTCTTTTTCATCAATGTTACCGCATAAATACTAAATCCAGGCAGTTTTTGTCTAATGTTCGCCGTATAATATTATATATTATAATAAGGTATATTTTGACACAATAACTAAATCTAAATACATTTGACACTACATATCCTGTATGTATAGGAGTAAAATAGATCTTTAACGTCTAATACATAATGCATGCTGTATGTTGTACCAAGATTACTGTAGGCAATATGCATATGTATTATTTTATTATACCTCGTTGACCACAGTTAATCATGCCATTTGTTTGTAATAATAACGGTCTAGTAATTACCTGTTTGTACCATCGTTTTGTTTTTAATCCAACTGAGATTCCAATTTAAGCGTTAAACGGTATCACAATACTGATTTTTTGAGTTTGAGTTTTCAATTTAATTGGAAAATTATTTATCGATTTTTTTTTAATTACTGAAACGAATTTTGATATGTATTTAAAAAGTTTCTTCGTTTTCTTGGACGCTTTATAGCGAGACGATTATAGTATTATTGTTTTGAAATAATTGTTATTATTTATATAAAATAAATTACGATTGAAACACAATTATTATATAAAAGGTGACGTTATTTTTATCATTAAATAATGTACTACTTTCGCAATAATAATACTAATTTCTCCTGTCGTATATCAGGAGAAAAGTTCTGCTTTCTCTTCTATCATTAATGAAAATGACAAAATGCAGGAAATGCAGATAGATCTTTCTTTCACAATACTATAAGTAATATGTTTTCTTCTTCTAATAAATGTTAAATCATAATATTTGTTGGTTTGAACGAAATTTATAAAGATATTAATGTCCAAACAGCGGTGAGAAAACGATGAACATGAACAACACTTTTGTACATTAGATCCAAAGTTTCAATCAGCGACGATTATTTAAACACGATTGTAGTTTATAATATTTATTTGTAATAACATTTAATTCGGTAAAAAATATATTATAATCAATCTTGTATGCTAACTTTCCGGTTAAAAGTTAAAATTTGGCTTTACTCTTCCATTCAAATTCAGCTCTTCCCACATTTCTCCGGTTATCTGCAATGGAAAGAAAAAAAACGAATTTACAGACGTTGGAAAAACTTTTGGTTTCTTATTTCAGAATTTTTAAGATACATATTAAACTTTTAATTGTCCAAAGTTGCACCATATTGTATAGTATAATAATGCTTGTTTTGAAAAAAAAAATCTTTCTACACAAAAAATAATATTATGGCAATACTTGTGAGAGCAAAAAGAAGTTTTGGTAGACTGCATATAACATAACGTGTTGTAATTTCTTCACTCGACTGGCAGTTTTAAAGCATATATTATATGAATACATACTAGCTCAACTTCAACTACACATCACACAACACCAAGCAATATTTAAAGTTAAACGTTGTTGTTGCTATTGCTTCATGAGATTCTGTCATTGCCTTTAAATTTTTCAATGTTGTAGATATACATACTATACACTACACTTTCCTCATTATAAAATGTTAAATGTATCTACATGTAGTAAAGTAACTTATAATGTGTTGAATGTTGAATGATAGAAAGTATACCGAGAATATATATGTAATATGTACATAGCGCGTAACATTGCATTAGTTTATTGTACAGCCTTTGCTCTCGTACATTAGAGAGTGAGTTAGTTTTTCACTACAAAAATTTTCAATGCGTGAGAGATGAGAGCAGAGAGCAGAGAAGCTGAAGGCTTTACATTGGCAATGAATAACCAGCTTTATAGTAAGTATACATGCGAACAATAATGCCGATATAATTATTTTTAATATACTAGGCCGGGGAAACTGAAGGAAGATTTCACTAGAGTAGTTATAAGTGATGCAACAACATACACACAGATACAGATTATTATATTATGCATAACAATTCTCCTGCAATCAACTTCATACTTTTTTGTTTTTTTACTAGCAACATTGACTATAGTTATACATGCCAGAGTTTTGTTTTTTAAACTAAATATTCATTCTGGTGTAGCAAGTCTGGATGCATGCTCACTTTCTATGCGTTTTGAACTACATAAAATCCTCATTTTCATTATTTTCAGTTTTTGGAGAATGACAAGTCTTTGTTGGACTAAATGGTAGAACCATATTCTAGTATATGTAACTCTTATGTGTGTAGGGTGTACTATGTAAGTACCGTACCACCGTACGCATATTAAGTACATATATAACAAGCATAATTATAAAATTGTAACACATATAATATGCATATTTAACATTTATTATACACATACTACAATATTACTATTATCATATTATAGTTATAAAAATTACCATGCAGAGTACAATAAAAAAATTTGTGCTTGACTTGTATACGTCAAACGGATGTGATGTGTAATGTGTGTATAAGCATAAAATATTGATACCTTTAAATATTATTTACAGTAAATGCATGCTCACACAGTTCACTATTTCAAGACTAGTGAACTGTAGTTCTGCATTTAATATGTACCTACTTATTTTCTAACACAAAATCTTGTGTAAAATTTTTTGCCTTGAATGTCCTTGAATGTACCTAATTCTGCAGGAAAGGGTTTACATTTTACATTATACTTTTCCCGACGACAAAAATTCTTTAAACTGTTTTTTTAAACTAAATAAAGTATAGATGCGTTTCTCTAGTGTATTTTGAAAATTTTAGCAGAATGCGTGTCTCACTGATCCTTCCTAGATAATATTATACTGCATGCCATTGTATAGTAGGGAAATAAACAACATGTTCATAGATGTGTGAGATTAAATTTTATTTCACACATAATAATATTATGAATCTAGTTATACTACCGACTACCGCATAATTGAAGGAAATAGTAAAGTTGGAGAATATAGCTGTCATTCTCTTTCTTACTTAATTTACATACAGACTACATGGAGAAGGCGTCACTCATGATGTATCATGATGCGTATATGTATAATATATTATATCAGAATTATATACGGTATTGTACTACACAATAACTACTATAAACTAGAAAACCAGCTACTTACAGCCTTTCCATTTTCAAATCAGTCAATGATGTACAATATTATGAGGTGCTTTTAAATACTATAGTAGTACTTATCATGTAGTCGTATCCGAACCACACTGAATATGAAAATATGATCGTAAAACCAATCATTATTTGTTGGACATACAACTGAAATCACCCTATAATACATTAAAATTTTACATGTAAAATCAAAGCAAGTACCGCCGATGAAGAGCAACGACCAAAGTTTGACAGGAAACAGCAATATTTGAATGTGTTGTCAAATTATACCACAAGTTCTGTAAAGCTTCAACTACTTCTGCTGGCTATACAAAACAGAGTGACGAACCAAAATTTGATTGAATATGATGTGGTGTCATTGCTCAAAACTAAGTAACAGTTTAAACTACACTATTTTGCTTTTTGACTTGCGACTAAACTTGATATTGCAGTTACAAAGTAACAGAGATGTTTCACTCTACAAATGTAAATAGGAATTCAACATTTGCAACTGTTTGCAACAACCCATTTCAGCTCTGTTACTGATTACTGATCACTGATTACACACTTTGTGAACTCAAACCTGCTCACTTTTTTAGTTGGATAAAATCATAGTTTAAAACAATAATCGACAGTATAAAACACAAATAAGGATATTCATAGAATATAGACTGTAGTACAAAGAACACATAAAGCAAAGGAAAGTAAATATGTACATACTCAGTATAAATTTCGGTATTCACGATTCACACGCACAAAATGCATACACGTCATTTTATCCCAATCATGAGAAACAACTAGAATCCGACCTGATTGTGAATGGTATAGAAATAGGTAGGTATACCAAAACAACATACACGGTGATCAATATGTGTATTCACAATAAAG
>JAQIVE010004085.1:0-15245 GCA_034698285.1 Sminthurinus bimaculatus | reverse complement strand
AAACCACAAGACTTATTTCTTATACCTACTTATACTTACCAAACCCCAAATCAAAATCACTCTTCTTAGTTTTCTTTTTTCTTTGTATTAATTAAGTAATAGTAAATAGTAATCAATTAATATTAAATTGTAATCTGTAATACTGCACAAGTTTTTTTTATGTCCGTCCGTGCAAACATGAAACACTAAAAGTAAACAATGTAAATTAGGAAAGGGCAAATAAATAATCTTGTTAGAAAAAATGTTTTATTTAATAGTAATAATTGAATATAAGAGATAAAAGAGAGTTGTACAAACTACAATCTACAATTTGTACCTAGGTTTTGTTATTTGTGTTAAACTGTGTTAAGTGTTAAAATCCTAGATCCTAGTATTACATTCTACAACTACCAATTCAGTAAACGCAATATTACGGATTAAAGATTAAAGATTGAAAGATTCTGATTGTGATATGTGATATTCTCAATTCTCTAATAATGTACACCAATGAATGACAGGTGTCTTGGATATTAAATACATAGTAATAATTATTAAGTAACTAGAACTAGTGGTGGTTTAAAACCATTAACCATTATTGTAATACGATAAAATATTATTGTATCGATAATCGATATATTTATAAATATATATATTATGTTAAACGTACCTTCAGATGAGGGTATTAACTATTGTATTAAATCTGTTTTGATTACTTATGATATTATGGTCAATTTACGTGATTCATTCGGTTTGTAGTTTGTATGTTATATCAGTATGAAGTATTTCATGTTGGTATGAATGCTTTATCGTTAAAGACAGTTTATGTGTGAGATTGATATTGATGTAAAATGCTGTTATACCTATCGAATATCGAATCGACTATTAGTATTTAGTATTTTTTTTAATCTCGTCAAGGCGTATAGAGTGTGTAGTGTTTCATATTATATTAGTTAGATTGTATTTACGGTTTTCGATTTTCCAACATATACAACAAGTGTCGTCACGACACTTAAAATATCAAGACATCAATACTATTTCTAATTAAAAATAGTTATAAATATTATACTTTGTACTTTTAACATGGAAGCATCAGCCAATGCGAATTCCACGGAATCACCTCAGCAGTAAGTTAGCTTTGGACGAATCACTTATTATATAAATACACAGCTTGGTTATGTATCGGACTATATTTATCGTACATGTATAATAAATGGTTTAATATTCATTTTTATTGATGATTCGATTCACAGGAGAGTTGGAGTAGGGGTGGGTTTACTTTTGCGACATGCAAGTCAAAATTCTTTAGATGAAAGCTCCCAGAGAAACCAATCTAATCTTCCAGAAGAAGGTTTGTGGTGCATAAAATTATTGTTATTTTGAAACGATGTGTGTACGCATATAGAGACACATGTATTGCGGAAGGAACAGTTTATAGTGGAGCAGATCCTTGTGAACACGTTTGTCTTTTTATATGCACTTGAAAGGCTCAAACATAATTTATGAGGCTCTTTCCAACAAAACGACAACAAACGATAATGTACGTTCAATTTCTGATCGTCAAAACTAATACTTTGTAATTTCATATAATTTTCCTAAATCTATATAGATGATTGCAAACCACCATTCAAGAATTCAGAGCATTTTGGTAAGTGGAAATCATATAATAAGAATTTTACCTACTTAGCACTGAATACGAGTTCTCAACTTTTTATTACCCACATTATAGGATTCATATCATTATGATATAACATTGATGTATACATAGATTTACGAATTGTATAAAATCCCCCTGTCATATATATGGACATATATATTGAACTAATGACCGCATTTTTTTGTTTAGCAAAAGCCTTCATCACTTTAGACACATTGCGAAAGTAAGAGTAAAATATAATATAAGCATATATATTAGAATACAGGTTATTTTTCCATTATTCTCACTAAAAGAAACTAAAAACATGTTCAACTTTGTACAGGACTAAGATAATGTGCGATGTGACTTTAGTAGCAGGTATGTATTGCATAATTTATTGTTTAATACACATTTGAGTTGAGTAAAAAGAGCTTTTCAATACCTTGTTGTTAGCTTTTCTGGTGATTAGGTACTTTAAAGAAACTTCATATCATTCAGTGCAATCAACTGTTATTATGATTAATTTATGATAAATGGGTTTTTGTAATTATCTTTTTTTTATATAGATGATATAGAAATTCCGGCTCATAGAATGGTCCTTGCCTCATGTTCACCCTATTTTTACGCTATGTTTACTTCATTCGAGTAAATATTTTCAACTTGTTTCTTTTTCATATATACACACATAAAAAATATTTGAATAAAGACATATTATTATGCCTTGACTTGATATAAAATGCCACATTTTTTCTCAAATGTCTTAAATGTTTATTATAAGCGATCAATGTCATTACCCAAGACTGATGGTAACATTGAAGAATGTGTTATCTTTTAAATTCTTACAGGGAAAAGGAAAAGGATCTAGTTAATATTCAAGGGGTTGATTCAAGCGCACTTCAAATGCTCGTAACGTAAGAGATGAAAATATGTATTTATCGTTTTTGAAATTTTACAATCCATTCATAAGCAAAGTACTCCGGACCTTAGTCTTTTAACATTTATTATAGATGTAATTTGTAAGCACTGTGTAGTTGGTCTGCTATTAATGGTGCTCATAATTTTCTTGAAATAGGTATGTGTACACAGGAGAAATAAGTATCACTGAAGAAAGTGTTCAAATTTTACTACCTGCAGCCAACTTACTTCAACTGTCTGATGTGAAAGATGCTTGTTCAGACTTTCTTAAATTACAACTTCAGTGAGCGAAGACATATAGCGCTTTATAATGAAAATTAAATAACATAATATATATATGTATGTAATTAGGTTTTTAACGTTTGATCATGTTGATTTTAATACAGTAGTGGTTATTTCACACTTATCCTTTTGTGTTTACACAGTCCATCAAACTGTTTAGGAATTCGAGCATTTGCTGATTTACATGGATGTTTAGATCTGTTAGCATCGGCGGATATGTTCATTCAATTTCACTTTGCTGAAGTTGTAGAAGGAGAAGAATTTTTATCGTTACCTTTCCAGCAAGTATGATGATTATTATTTGAAATTAATTACTATAATTTTTATCATTTCTTTATTTATAATAAGTCTTGCATATTATCCATTTCTACGGTAAGATTAAAGGTACACTATAATAATGCCGATAATGTTATAACTTTCACAGGTTGCTCTACTTATCTCGAGTGATAAATTAACTGTTCCCAACGAAGAGAAAGTTTTTGAATCTGTTTTGAGCTGGGTAAATCACGATTTGGATGATCGTCGTGAGTCCTTTCCCTTGTTAATGGAACACGTGAGGTTACCTTTATTATCGCAAGAATATTTAGTCCATCGAGTGGATGAGGAGCCTTTACTAAATGCTCCGAAATGTAAGGATTTTCTTATTGAAGCTCTCAAGTTTCACCTGTTAAGAGGAGAACAAAAAGCTACTTTTACTAGTCCTAGGACCAAACCCCGACAACCTGTGGGCATGCCTAAAGTTTTATTGGGTACTTTAAGCCTAAAATTTTGCGTCTTTGATAACCTTTTTATTTTGTATGGTGTCGTAGAAATTAGAATACTAGATGCCATCCTCGTTAATTTAGCTACAGGAACAAATGTCCATTAGTTTTCTTAACTTTTTCAGTCGTGGGTGGGCAAGCACCTAAAGCCATTCGCTGTGTTGAAGCTTACGATTTCAAGGTAATTAAGTCAAATACCTCTGTGATAAATTACAGTATAAAGAAATTAATAGTTAAAATACATTAAATCCGAATCCATGTTAGATTTTAGGTTTTATACAATTCCGTTGTTTATTTGACGGTGAGCCAAACATTACTGCGTAAATAAGTCACACAAAAATGTTAAAGTAATTCTTGTAATTATAATAATATAGGAGGAACGTTGGCGGTTGCTATCTGATATGCCAACACGTCGCTGTCGCGCAGGATTAGCAGTTGTACAAAGTATGTGTAAAACATGTTATTTCTATTTATTCTTCTTCGAAAGCCAATATACTTATGCTTTCCAATCAGCAATAAATCCTGACTTTGTACACCCCTTTCACCATTTGTTAACATGGAGAAAGCATTATTAAACACAGACTTTCATTTTTCTGGTTGCAGAGTAAGTGTATACACGTGGGATTCCAAATGCTCCATGTAATTACATTTTGCATTATTTTTTTTGATTGTTTTTGTATAGACAAAGTATACGCAGTTGGGGGCTTTAATGGATCACTGCGAGTGAAAACTGGTAACTAACTTACAGTACATAAACTTGAATGTACGATTGCTGTGCTATAAATGATATGAGTATAATTTATAATTTAGCGTCTTTTAGAGTTCCTAAATTTTTAATTGAATGTTGCTATTGATTTTACAAAATATTTGCAAACCGCAGTCTGAATTTTGACTAATTTCATTCGTAAATTTTGTTGCAAGAATTGCACAGTAGTTCAACAAACAATTAATATTTTTCGTCCCTTTAGTATTCAATTTCAAAAGATAGTTTTTATACCTTCTTTACTAGTAAACTATTTGAAAATTAGATACTTTTAGGTACCTATAATACATTCGCACATTAATTTGCGTGAGCTCTAAAAAAGCCTTCATAAACATCACTTCAGTTATATCAATTGATACCGCTGTTGCTTGACAGTTGACGTATTTGATCCTCAAACTGGAAAATGGTCTTCTGCCCCGTCTATGAATGCCAGACGTTCGACTTTGGGCGTTGCTGTCCTAAACAAAACAATTATAGCGGTATGGACTCTATTCGTTTTGCATTGGTTCAAAAAATATAATGTGTATTCCAAAAAACTTTGTCATTGTAACTTTTGTTTCAAGTCTTGGTATGTATAATTTTCAGAAACAAACATTTTGGTGGAAAAGCATTATTTCTTGCAAATATTCATTTTGGATGAGACACAAGTCTATAATATATTATTCAATGCCTGACTATTGTTTTGGATTATAGGTTGGTGGTTTTGACGGGTCAACTGGGTTATCGACTGCAGAAATGTTTGATCCATCAACATCAGAGTGGGTTAACATTGCTTCAATGTCAACAAGAAGAAGTTCTGTCGGTGTCGGCGTGGTGAATGGAAAAGGTAAATGTTTTAAAAAATCCGTTTGAACAAGCATACTGTATATGTAGTACACATGATTTATAATTATCAGTTAAATTCAGATATTATTATGTGCTGCCAAGCTCTACAACTTGCATTCCTAGTTTTCAAAATCTTACTACTGCATTGCTATTACCCTGTGAGAGCCTCTGGTTAAGATTATCTCAATTAATCTATAGTTGAATAGATTAATTGAGATTCTACTGAGCGTGTGTGCAGTTATTTGATAATTTTGCAACAGTGATTAATAATAGTTTTTCTTGAACCAGTGTACGCTGTAGGTGGTTATGATGGCGCCTCAAGACAGTGCTTAGCATCCGTGGAGTGTTATGACCCCGAAACGGTAAGTATATTCACACTTTTACCGCATTTTTTTTTGATGAACTTTTGTAACTATGGTGATAAAAAAAGGTCGTTTTTGGTACTGTTCTTGTAGGGGTTACTATCTCATGTCTCTATTTGATTTTAAATGATGATGATTGGAAATTTGAGTTTCACTTCAAATAATATAATCTTGTTTTATGTGTATAGAACGTCTGGACAACAGTCGTAGAGATGTCTGCAAGGCGATCGGGGGCTGGTGTTGGTGTACTGAATTCCCTTCTATTTGCAGTTGGTGGACATGATGGGTAAGTAAATAGGTTTTGGGAGTCTGAAAAAGATACACTCTGTAGTGCATTACTATTTAGTAACCAGGGAAGCATACAGGCATTACAATCAAGCATTGTAATCATGATTTCTTATTGAATAAATGTTGCCATGTATACCTAATATATTTTTTGATTTTCTGAAGGCCGATCGTGAGGAAGTCAGTAGAAGTTTATGATCCTGCACTCAATACATGGAGATCTGTTGCGGACATGGCAACTTGTAGGCGGAACGCAGGTGTCGTATCATTAAATGGTTTATTGTATGTTGTTGGGGGTGACGATGGTACTTGTAACTTGGCTTCAGTGGAAGGTACGCTAACACATCTTATAATATGCATGTATAATTTGGAAAAGAAACTTGTTGTTTATAGACAAAAAATTTCTTCTCTACCAACGTCAATACTGTACACATTATAAGTAACATGAGTTATAAATGAACGTGAATTCCTTGTCTTTTCTCTAGTTTACAATCCTAAAACAAACGTGTGGTCACTTCAGTCGTCAATGATCGTTGGACGTTCTTACTCAGGTTGTAGTGTCATAAACAAACCAAATTACCAGTGATTTTTCTTCGACACGAACATGATACATACTGGCTAATTACAAAAATGCATAATTTATTATTTTTAATTGTAACCCTTTCTCACCTCGTCCTTATTATTGTATAATCAGAGGAGAAGTGCGGATTTTGGGCTTAAAAAAGGCTTTTAAAGCCAAAAAATCCAGACCTTATACATATGACATGATTCGAAAGACAGTTAAGATTAAAAAGAGTAGAGTTCAAAAATGTTATTCGATGATTCGTGATTTCCCTTATGGAGGTATCCCTTATATGTAATAGTACATAGTACAGTAGGCTTTCAAAACATATAGGTCTGAACGAAACGAAGCTTTTTTAGCCTAAAATCGGACTTCTCCTTTACGCCATAAAGATTTAGTATAATAATATTGATACCTTTATTAAATGTATACTGCTATATATTTTTTTGGTACTACTGCTACTCGTAAACGTAAATACGAATAAATAAGTTAATTATGTACAATGTACAATTAATATAACAAATCGAACATGTTTTATACTTGCAGTATAGTTGCTATTATTTTTGCTCTATACATATAGATCATAGATCATCAATACATATACAAATGCACCTCTGTGTATATCTTCTTTGCATTTTCGTCATTTAAAAAGGATGATTCCATAACTCCATGATCTCATATTTTCAAGCATCTTAAATTAAGTTTCTTAAAATTTGACACAACAAAACACAATGACTTCATTTACAAAGTTTTTTTGTAGTCTTTTTGTGTCTGCATACTGCATACAAGCATGATGTGTAATGTGTACATACTTCTTACAATCTTATGTATAAGTATTCAATGGAGTCTTCTATACTCCTTTCTTTGGCGCACTGAATCGGATTATACCAGGCCAATGTATTATGTATTATAATTTATAATACATTTGAAACTCTTGTCACTTTTTTTGTAAATTTTGAAATTGGAAATTCTAGATAACAATCAAAGCTTACATATTTATAAATATGTAAAAAATACTGTCAAATCGTGATTATATTCATTAAATATTACATCTTATAATTAGCATAACGAAGTATTGCTTCGCATTTGATTGCGACAGTGTACATACTATACCGTGTGTCAATATAAGTCAAGAATGTAGAATGTTTAAAGTTTAGAAGTTTATGTATCAACATTCAGTTTTGATATAATTTTAAAAACAGTGAAGTGTACGGTTTAGCTGTACTAAAGTACTCAAACAACTTGATATTTACTTTTAGAAATGTGGAACTACTAAAAAAACCATAAAAAGGCAGAACATTGTTGTATGTTGTATCTTAAGTTCTTTTTATTCTTTAAACTTTAAACATGTATTTTACTTATGGTTGGCCGAGGATATTGAAAGTGCCTGAAGCGGAGCCAAGTCCAGTGTCCCAAGTTGTTGCGAATCGGGACAGAATTATCTTTGCTGTTCTTACTCATTCGACACTCTCCATATGGACTTCAAAGGTCTCAAATGATAATAAAACTCATTTTTAATCATTGTCATATGAAGTTTAGTTTGCCTCACATGTATTATGCGTATAGGGAAAGGTCAAACACATGTTTTAACGTGGCCATGTGACCATAGCTTTAAACAGTCTAATCATATACTTATGCATTATAATTACATATTTTCCAAGCATGCAACTTCAATAATAGATAATCATATATATGTAATGTGTTCCTCATGTCATACTATTACATATATTGATTAAGTTTTTTATCATAATTGTTTTCATAGCCCTGTCTACCTGTTGTCAGTCACCAACGGAGTTTAAAATCCGTAGAAAAGCTAGGACAAAATATCGCTCTGGTTTGGAAGCCTGGTGAGTATAAAACAATTGTTATTTAATGATAATAGTTATATTACGATCCATGCTTTGTACAAGAATTTTAACATATTTTGATACTTGATGCCTTTTTAATTCCAGATTCAACGTCCATTGTCATAGTGGTAAGTTTTGATAAGATTTATGAAAAATTTGGGTAAAACTCCTATACACAGAAATGTGTGTACTGATATACACGTGTGGGTCAACTCTCCCCGTACCCTTATCGTGTATTAAGTAATATTATGGGTGGACTTTATATTACACATAATAATATGAATTTTTAAAATTTCAAGTCAGTCATAAAAACATTGACTCTGCTTCTTTAAAACTTATGTCTACCTTATGTTGTTTGTTTCTAGACTGCTGGTGGATATTTGCTATTTTATGGACTTGGAACTGGAAGCAAAAATTTATTCGAACAAGGTATTGATATCATATAATGAGTTTTTGTTTTACCATTCTTTGTTTATTTTAAAGCATAGTAATATTGACATAATTGCACATAATTTTTTGTATAATCTCCTTTAAAGTTGATCCTGAAAGTCATAAATTACGACGGGAAAGTGATGAACTGTTTCTTAAGGAACCGATTCCGGCCATCACCATACAATTAGTAATTTTACGATAAATGAAACACTAATAAACTAATGCATAATATATTATGATCATGGCGTTTGTAATGATGCTTTTTTACAAAAACTTTTATACTTTGCAACTTCACGTTCCTTCGACTTTCACACATTAAACATAGATATTATTTGATAGTAAAATGCCTTTTCTATTTCTAGTTATTAGAGGTGGCTGTGAGGGGCCGTATAATTGGTTCAATAACTTTATTTCGTGATGAATTGATGGTGTCAACTGATGAAAATCATATTCTACGTTACCGCTGGGATGGAACGTTAAATAACGATTTTTGTATAGACCTGCGGCGGATTCCATTCTCTGTTGATCAACATGCTTCGAGAGCGGTTCCTATTCAGGTATGCAGTTTATAGTTTATATGTATGCATATTATGATGTGTTAGAAATTTTATTTCGCAGAAATAATAAATAAATGAGACATAAAGAATCATGTGTACATATCATGGTATTAACTTGACTTAAAAACAAAATAATTTTCAATAAATAATGTTTTTGTTACAGGACACTAATGTTTACCCTATAGACTTCCATTATTCTCCTACTTTGGGAGGTTTTTCTTTAGTTTTAAACGATGGTCGAGCAGCATTTCTAACCGCAACGACAAAAGTTTACGATCCAAATAGCGTTCAGGGCATCTGGGCACCAAATTTAGATGACGTGACTTGTTCTTGTGTCAGTCACAAATATCGACTCCTTAGTTTTGGAAGGAGAAACGCCGAGACAGCTGTATTTAGTGTCGACGATCAAACAGGTAAAGTACATGAATATTAGTTTATGGTTATTATTATGCATAATAATTTTAAAAAACTGGACATTTAACTTAACTAAAATGCTAGGGAATGAGTTGCAGACAATTTATGAATACCATGAATATGATCTTAATTTACTTGAGAATTCGAATTGCTAATTGTGTTAATTTAAATTCACAGGAGGATTGACAAATCTGTTTAGTTTAAAACTATCCTCAAAAGATTTCCCTGGGTCCCCTGGAAGCGTAAAGTGTATGGCGTGGACACCAGGTTGGCATATATTAATCTTTTAAATCTTATTTTGACTATGGTCCAACTGTTATTTTATGCGTGGATCCTGTAATTCTTTTTCATGTTTTTACTTATCAAAACCTCTAGTTTTGTGTTGATTGTTGGTACGTATTAAAATTTTGTTTGCCTTTAGATGGATGTGCCTTGGCAATATCGTGGGATAAAGGTGGTTTTGCCCTATGGAGTGTGTTTGGATCTTTGTTAACATGCTCATGGTCGTGGACTGGAGACTTGTCTCCTTTTTCTCAAAAAATAATCAAGTCTTTTGATTGGGCAGCCGAAGGATACCAATTGTGGATGGCAGTTGAATCTAATCTAGCCCAGAGTTCGTCCAATAGCAATAATATTGGTGATAATATTTACGACACTTCACAGTCTCAAAGTCAAACGTCGTCGTCGTCATCTAATAGTAGTGGCCCTTCATTAAATAATAATAATAATAATACTGGTAGTGCATCCTCAAGTTCAAATTCGAATTTATCCGAGTTGTGTTTATCTACGGGCGTCTTTGGTGTACTCTCCTTTGTGAAAAGTGCACTCACCGTGAATCCAGGGATGAGTCAAATTGAACACTTGTACTTACAAGGAGAAGATCGGCTTTTAATTAACTTTAGTGCAGACTCTATAACAAGTACTAGCTCAAATAGAAATTCGTCTAGTAATATTTCAAATCCCTCGTCATCTTCCAGTAAATCAGGATCATCATCTCATCGAACATCAAGTGAACTTGTGACTCCTCTAGGCAATAATAAAAATTGGGTCGTTATTCCAATTCCACATACTTATCTCGCAACTAACTGGCCCATACGAGTAAGTAACTAAGTTATTAGTATTATTATAATTTTTAATTTTTAACTTCTGGCGTGGTTATAGTTATCTAACTTATGGTATGATATAGTGGAAAAATGTTTTCTTTTTTTTATAACTCCAATAACAATTATTTTTCATTTCTATGGCTACAGTACACCGCTATGGATCCCGATGGTAAGGAGTTGATTTACTTTTTTGGTTGAATAATAAAATATTTCTAGATAAAAAAGATTTGAAATAATATTATTGTTTGAAGATATAAAATTCCATTATAATATTATATGTACTGTAATTATTATTATTGTCGGTAGGTTTACATGTTGCAGTCTCAGGGCGTTATGGTCTAGCGCACTATTCAATCCTGGAAAAGAAATGGAAATTATTTGGAAATGAAGCTCAAGAGCATGATTTTGTAGTAGTTGGTGGAATGATGTGGTGGGATTCTTTTTTAGTAGTAGCTGTATATGATATTGCTCAAGGTATAATATTTATTTTCCATAATATGTATTTAGAAATCTTTGAATTAATTTATTTCTATTTAAAGTAAAATTTACTACTTGTAAACATATAACATTAATGCAAATATTCTAGGATTTGTAATTAATAAATCGGATAATAATTGTTCTGGTAAATATAGATAGAGATGAGCTCCGATTTTATCCAAGAGATTCCAAGCTCGATAATCGATTTGCTCATATTAAACGTCTTCCGTCCCAAATCCTGCTTTTAAGTCTCGATCGGGACAAACTCCTCGTTTTTGCTGCCGATTCCACTCTCGCTATTTTTCAGCTCAGAGATAATCTCAAGGCTGATAGTCTTTCCGCCAATCCTACCCAAACAGGTATGTATGTTTTGCTAGATTATAAATCATTAGTAAAGCTAATGCAAAGCATAGCCGTTGTTTGTATTATTTTACATTTATGTGGCAGTGGCGCTCGAATATCTAATATCGTAATTATATCTTCTACTTTGATTTATTAGCAATGACTAACTAACTTATTATTTATTCCAAAAATATTTTGGCTTTTGGCAGATCCTTGCGATTGCATGCAGACTATTGATGTTGGTGCTCTGTGCGTTCATCCAGCGTGTGTAATTTCTGTATATTTGACCACTTTAAAAACTTCATTCTCTTCAACGTCCACACAACAACACTCCGTCGTTCTGAACGTTTCAGGGAGATTAATGATTCTTCACCATGAGTATTTAATTCAAGACAGTAGTCAAGGAAACGCTGTAAGTTCGACATAATAATTCTTTTTTGTATAGCTGTTTAATGTGCATAGAAATGATTTTGCTGTTAAAACGTATAAAAATATAAATTTGATAATATTTTTTTGATAATATTTACAGCCTCAGTATATTACGCCCACGGTTTTAGCTTCCAATGTAGAAATGATTTGGCTTCCTCGAGCACCAGCAATAACTAGTGTATCAAGCAGTTCGTCCTCTAGTTCAAATCATAATTTATATTTAAGTGAGGCTCTTTGGTTGTACTGTGGACAAGAGATGAGAGTTTGGCTTCCTCTTCGTGAAAAATCCCAGTCATCTGTACATACATTTATTTCAAATCGAATCATGCTCGGATTCCCCGTATCAATTTATCCTTTAAGTAAGTGGCAAAAACTATATTATTATTAACAATGAAAGCATCAAAAACAGAAAACATAAAAACCTAAAATTTATTTGAAATGATCTCTTGTAAACAAAAAAAATTCATTATATTACAGCCATACTATTTGAAAAAGCAATAATTCTTGGAGCTGAAAATGATTCACTTTCTTACACGAGTCCTTCCGTAACCAAGTCGGTGCTAGATTATGGAGCACCTAATGCTCTCTTCCCATTTTGTATTCTTCAAAGGACGGTGAGTGCTATGAAACGTTTACTACAACTAACATCCAAAAACATGACTTTTATTTTACTTTTTAGTTTATTCTGTAATTAATTTGTTAAAAATTAAAGTTAAACGTTTATTTAAACATGGATCATTTATCAATAATAGAGCCAAGTGTACCTTCATCAAATTCTGCGACAGTTAATAAGAAGAAATCTAGGGTACTATGCTTGGGAAATTGCAAGAAGTTGCTCGAAATTGCCATATTTTCCGCATTCGTTAGAGCTGCTGCTACACGAGGTAATATTTTTACGTTTTTTCTCGTTAACAATGAGAAAAATCTACCATATTATCATATTACTCCCAGTATATGTGTATACTGTTTACTGCTGTCTGTTGATAGATATTTCTAAACAAAATGTACGTGTACATTGTAATTGTAGGTTTTAGAAGAGGAAGCAACAAGCAAGGAGCCAATTCCTGATGCTCTTCTACCGTCAGTGATTGAGTTTGTTCGAGAATTTCCCGTGTATCTTCGAGCTGTAGGTCAGTGTGCTAGGAAGACAGAGCTTGCACTGTGGCCCCATTTATTTTCGGTGGCTGGAAGGCCAAGAGCTTTATTTGATGAATGTTTGCAACGTGGACAGCTAGACATAGCGGCAACCTATCTTCTCGTCATTCAGAATTTGGAGTCACCAACCGTGTCTCGAAAATTTGCAACCCAACTTATGGACAAGGCGTTGGAGAGTAGAAAACTGGATTTGGTTAAAGATTTAGTTCGATTTCTCAAGGCTATTGGTGAGTAATGTAATTCCACAAAAATACACATACCTACATATTATTTAAATTGAAATGCATACAGTGTGTTACTATTGAACTTTGGGTGTACATGTTTACATTTTCTATCGTTTTTTAAATGTTTTGCCGTTACGTTTTTTGCAAACAAATATTATTTTCAAATTGCGATTTTTTTTTACGTTTTTATGTAGATCCAAGTGATGTAGAGCCAATGAGAACATCAATGCCTAAATTTAATACTCAAACACCTCCAATTAGCCCCTCTTTGGAGTACGATATTTCCATGGTTCTTGGTACGATGCAGGTGGGTGAATTTGAGTTAAAACATAGCTTTTAATGTTATGTAGCAAAATAAAAAAAAATGAAACAAATATGTATAATATTGACATCAAATTATTAGTAATAATGGATTATATCATGTAACATTTCAAAGGTTCCTCGAATGAGAAGTCTGAGTACGAGTGTTGTACCGAAATTCCCTGAATTATCCCATCGGGACTTGTCTCGCACCAATTCGACCGATAATCGAGGTGGTTCTTCCTCTTTAACCCCGTCCCCAAGTCAAACATCTAGCAACAATAATAATGCTTCAACCACCTCGTCATCGAATCAAAATTCGGGCAGTATAGTGAATGGTCCAAATCAAATTTCTCCCTCGCTTCAACATTCACATCCCTCTACAGCATCCTCATTTTACTCTCCTGGTCATATTAATGATTTGAGTGGAGGAGGCGGAGGGGGAATGAATCCAAACAGCAGTGGTATGAATAATAATAATACCATTGGTGGAATGGGAGGACCAGGGATGATTACAGCAAACGAATGGTCATCAAATACAATATTTACCGGTAGTGACAGGGCAAGTGTTGGAGCTGCATATGTTGATGCTATCGTAGAGCGCCATGCAAGAAAGATTTTGGCAGAAGGCAAGTTGAGAGATTTGGGGAAGCTCGCTGCACACCTTGACTTTCATCTTGTTACTTGGGTTCGTCTATGATAAACTATGGTTATTATTGTTGTTTAAGTTCATCATTGTGCAGCAGTTTTTAATTTCCAATATATTATGTGTAACAATTTTATTGTATTTTTCGTATTATTCTTTGTGTTTAGCTAAGGCGAGAGAGAAAACGACGCCCTGTAATGGTCACCGATTTTGTAGCAGCTCTTAAAATGATTCATTCAGAGTTTGAATGGCCTTATCCAGAATTTTTAACTGTTCCATCCTCGCATAGCCGAACTCCGTCTTCTGGTATGATATGCAATGAAAACGAGTTTTAAAGACCTAAAACTTTCCAAAGTCTATAAATTTAATTTGTTTGCTGTTGGGTTGGAGTTTTGGGCTAGTTGTAAATATTGTCGGTCTTTGTATATTTTTGTTTAGACTCCATAAAGTTTCCAACTCCTGAGACAATGTCACCTTTGAAGCCATTAACAGTAGACATTTTGGGTAATCGACTTTCATCAACTAACTTGAACAGCGGAGGAAATGATAGTGGATATAATTCAACTCCTGGCAATCATGGTGATGCCCAAAACTCTACAGCTGAAGCAAGGCTTATTCCAAACCCATCCATATTAGGTAATAATAATGCTCCTAATTTTATGATTTTCGTTATATTAATGCCTTATTTATTTTATTATATATTTTTCTAGAGTGTCAAGTATGTAATAAATGCTCTTTTGATTTTTGTTGTCTTAAAAATCGTCAACTGCATAGATGATACGTTAAGTGTTTTAAGCGAGTCATCAGTTGACCAGTCTCCACTAGTACCATCGGACTTTCTACCAGTGTTTAGTTTAACGGACGCTGCCAAAGTTACTCTTTTAAACTCTTCAAAGTCCGGGATAGAGCTACGATTTATGCAACAAATTATGTGGGAAGCTGGTAAGTTAGT
>JAQIVE010004084.1:0-15246 GCA_034698285.1 Sminthurinus bimaculatus | reverse complement strand
TACAATCACGGTTAATTGTATACAATCCCTAGTGATTGTATACATTCACGGCT
Source organism: Sminthurinus bimaculatus (assembly GCA_034698285.1). Lineage (NCBI taxonomy): Eukaryota > Metazoa > Arthropoda > Collembola > Symphypleona > Katiannidae > Sminthurinus > Sminthurinus bimaculatus. The sequence goes on along the minus strand of JAQIVE010004084.1, from coordinate 15,193 downwards.
TGTACAAAATCACGGTAACATATACATACTCATATTTCATAAGAGCTCATATCTCATATCATGGTATCGCGATTATCATTATTCCATATACTCTACTTGCTTTCCCTAAAAGAAACCTTTAGTTTGTGGTAAAAAAACAACTTGAAACCAAACTTTATATTCATTTATTCGTAGGTCTATATAAGAACTACATGTGAATGGACTCTAAAGGTTGGTGTTTCATTTCTGGAATGCATAGAAAGCCTACATACACCTAAAACATATAGAAGAATTAACTAACACTATTTAAGTCAACGCAAGACAAGTTGTACCCAAAATTGACTCCCACTAACAAATTACCAATTATTGTTTCTATAATAATGTGAATAATACGAAGTCATGCTTTTTGCCATTTCATATAAAATATAGATACATATTATATATTATGCGAGTCAAGGCATGAAGATGGAAAACTTCTTTGTCAACTCTTCATAATATACAAGAAAAACCATGCATATCAGTATTTACTTGAAACCAAAGTCTACGTGCTACAGAAAACATGCACAATGCTCATATTTGATAAAAGCTAAAGTATGTATGTGTATCATGGTATAATACTCGCATCTTCACCTTAAGTATTAAGTACATAAAGGGTAAATGTAAAGCACCAAAGCAATGCCTCTAGATAATATTTTCCACTCAGTCAGTTCCTTGTTTACCAGAAGATAATACATAATATCGAGGGAGATGGATAAAACCAATTAGAGATCAGTTAGGAATATCAATAAGACGAGAAACAACAACAATGATAATCGTCATATTATGTATTATATCATACATGTTCTAAGACTTGACACTGTCTGCTATAAGGTGAGTAAGGGGTTACAGTGTTCCGTCATAGGCGTCAAAATGTCGACACGATACACGATATGAGTATGAACAAGTTTCACATCCACCAGTTTAACTTAAACCTGAGAGATTCATTTTTTCATTCTTTTAAAGAAGTAACTGAGACTACATGTGTGTTTGTGTGTGTGTGTGTCTTTTACTAACTTGTAACTTTGGGTAACTTTGTCATTCAGTGAACAGTGGACAGTGTAATATCATTTTTTCTGAATTAAAAAGTCCAAATGCAATTGAGCGGTGCTTATATACTTTACAAAAAGATATCATTGATATTTCCTATGGACATTTTTTGAATATTATTTATTTTAGCACCTTAAAATCGATATCCACTTATTTGTACATACATAATACATCAAGGTCTTCGAACTCGCGACAAAAATCAAAGGAATATTTGCGTTTAAATTTCACCATGCAAGCGTACGTCCACATACTAATAGTTTTTGCAGTTTTAGCTATTGCAATTACTCAAAGCTATAATGTACATCGGAGGCGTCTCCAATATCACAGTCCCTATAAAAATTCCCCTCTTAGACGACAAAGGAATGGGGATGAGCTTCAAGTTAAGTAAGAAATTCACAAAAATTTTATAGAACAATCGATGTAATATTAAAATATGTTCATAATACATGAATAGTGCAGAAATTAACAAATCGCTGCTCTATTTCTTTATTTTAGTAGTTCGACTGGACGAACAGGAACTCAGACAACTTTGAGTTGGGCTCCTGTTACCGGAAGCAGCAGTAATACATGGAGAAATTTCGTCGATTTCAATGTAATTCAAAATTCAACAGTATGTATGTATAACAGTAAATACTGATAACTGATAAAATTCAGAACCTTCCATTGGAAACGAAAAATCAAGTGCCCTTTTGGACGTACTTCCGAAATTCTCAACTTAGCATTTTCGAATAATGATACCTTGAAGTCATTACTTGCTTATATCATAACTACAGGAAATGCAATCTTGCAAACACAACAACGATAAGATTTAAAAAATTAACAGCAAAATGGTTTTCTTTCATCATTCATTTTTTACGAAATCATTGCACTGTCTACCGTAATCTAATCTTTGCATACTTTGTGAATTGCAGGAAAAACATCCGGGTGAGGACCAATTGGCAGTTGAATCCAGAATTTCTCATCTTTATGAATCATGAAAACAGCTACTGTATTTTTACCATAGATTCATTTTATGTGTAAATACATAATAATTCTATTTTTATGAATAATAATAAATGAAGTCAATGAAGAAGCTATAATATACATAAACAGTTCGGAAGTTTGATCTTTTCCAAAATTTTGTTCCCCTTTTATAGAAAAAAAAGCTTTTTTCTTAAATACGCCACTAAACCAGAACAGCGACAAAATAGCAGATACATTTGTCGTAGAATCACATCGAATCAAGAAACGATGCAATTTTCATTTCATTCTACATGGTACATGAACTGAAGTTTGATAGTTACTAGCTTTTTAGTTTACATTATTGATTGGCAATCCAACTTATTTGCCTGTTGTGCGCCTATTATTATGTATGACTAAGTAATTATTGTAACAAGTAATAAAGAAGACTTACGTATTATATTTACCTATCTTCTATTATTCTACATTACTGTCTAAATTGTCTCTACAAACATTCTGACTGCTGATCAAAGACCGATTCCTAGAAAACAAACAAATTGAGAAGTATTAGGACTATTAACACATTGTACTTTCTACATGACTTTTAGGAAAGATGTAATATAAGAAAAATGAAGCTGGTGTAAAATCTATAATATATACAAAAGACAAAAGACAAGTCAATTAAAATGAAAATAAACATTTAGAATCTAGAAAACATGTTATTACCTTTGAAGGGGATTTTAAATCACATCTTATAATTGAACGTCCGAACACTACATTGCATACATATTTTTGTTGGTTAACCATTAGATATTTTTTAATGAATTTTGTCTTCTCGTGTTCACAAGTCACAACAAAAATATTGTATTATACTATGTACTCGACTCTGGAAAAAAGGATGCAATTTTTTGAGCAGCGTTACTTTACGCAGCTGTCATCATTACATAATGAAGGCAAACTATATTTCAGAAGTAAAGAGTAAAGCGACTATTTGATGACTGATTGAACAATCACTGATACAATCACTGGTAAAAGTACATTTTATCCAGACACCAATCCAGACACAAAGTATTTTTTTTAGTACAAAGTTTTTGAAAAACTTGCCTTCCCGGGCTGAATATGTATCCTTGCAGTTGTATTGGGGTATATAGTATATATGTATGTATGTGTTTTGATACGTTATAAGCTATATGTATAATGGTATACTTTTTTCGTGAGAGAGTTTTGCATTTGCATTAAAATTAATGTATCTAGTAAAAGTATAGATGTGTGAGTGAACGTATTTAGATTGAAATTGAACTAAATCTGTAATCTGTATCTTTTGTGACAACTACCTATCTACTTACGTAAGTGCAATTTGAAAGTTTTCATTTTCACAAAATCTTACAAGTGTACATTTCATATTTCACAAAATTCCTAAAAAAAAATCAGCACAAAAAATCGTCAGGATTATTGTGACACACAAAAAATAACAAAACAGTAAAAGTCAATCCCCTGTTATTACTTGCCCCACTATTATTTTGAGATTAAGTATAAATACAAAAAGGGAAAAAGTTGAAAAAGTAGACCTGCAAAAATTATATTATGCCCTGCTAATATAAAAGATCTTCCATATATTATTCTGTTAGAAATGTATATTTTCATGATTTTTTGGAATTCTAATTCTCCAACACACATTTGTAGAAGATAAAATGTGCAAAAAAAGAGCTAATTATTCCCGCATGTAAATATCGGATTTCAAGTTCAATTTCAAGATATAATTGTCAAAAGTTTGCACACATAAGACCAAAAACAAACAATGTTCCTATTTCAAACCACAAAAAGTTATATAACCTGAACAAACAAACGTTCCGTTGGAATGATAATAGTTCTTTATAATTTATTATTTATTCATTTTGTGATCTACCAATTCAAAATCTTCGTTTTCGTCTATTTTAGCAGTCCATACGCAAATAAATCCATCATCTTATTGTTTTCTTATGTTTATTTTCACCCTTAGATTGCAAATTCAACAACTGCTGAATGAATTCATCTAATTAAAAAATACGATTTTGAAGAGGAAATGTGAATTTGAACCAAAGAATAAGGATTTACAACTAAAAAACGTTTTCGCCTTTTTTAAAAGGCGATCTTTCGATCGTCATCAAACAAATAAAGGTAAGCTTTTTATAATTTTAAATGAAAACAGTGAGTTCACTTCTAGTTTAGTTTTATAGGCTGATAAACCAACTTGATATTTATTTTGCTCTTCAACGATCCCATCCATATGTACATGCTTTGTACTTCGGTAGCAGTTTATTTTCGCTCCATCAGATGATTTGTTTATGTGTGCGGGTTACGGGTATGTGTACCTATATATATATAAATACACACATAAATACTTGTGTAATGTGTAGCTAGGATGGTGACGTCTACTATATTATATAAAATAATACAAATGCATTGACGTATGACCTTGTCAGTTCTTTAAGTACTATAGTAAGCAGTAGGATACAAATTTATATACTGTAGATAACTAATTTGGGCACCTAATATTTTCGATTTGTCATACTATATTTTTGTTTTGTTTTTTTTTTTTGACTACTGAATATTTATGGAAATCATAATACAATCATACATGTAGATACATATTGCAAAAAGTATTTGATATTGCATCAGATATAAAAGTATAACGTTTTCCAGTGAAACGTTTCCCTCGTCTCTCTCTCTCTTTACTATATAAGGTTTATCCGTTTTCCGTTTTTATTTAGTGCGTGTCATTGAGCTTTTTGCTTCAATTTATTGTCAGTTTGAAGGTAAATTGGACAAAGTGCGGTCATGATATCTAAAACAGGAAAAAACTCAAGAAAGAAGAAAATTGTTTTACTTTCCTTAAAGTTATTAAAAAAGTGTAGAATCTGCATTAAATAGACAGCATGTGATTTTTAGTTATCAACTTTAATAGTGCGTGATACCCATAGTCAACGATCTCAATAATCGCATAAAGGTCATTATTAATTTGAATTTTATAAGTTAACAAATTAAGGACTGACCGTTCTTATCGAAAGGATTTTTACTTTTAGAAACAAGTAACTGCTTAATGTACATACTTCATGTATTTTTTTAAATGTATTGGATACTGGATACACGTTAATTGTATGTATTATTATAGAATCCTGTATGAATTCCTTTTCGTACATGCAGAATATGATCGCTAATTTTCATTTCACTCCCTTTTATCGACGATCTGTCATCCAGTATTGTATGTATGAAATATATTTCATAATCACGCACGGATGGAATTGATCGACTAAAATAGTATTTTAGCTTGCTGGTATAAGTCTAATAATTTCGGTGCATATTAGCGCGTATAGTTGTCAGCAGTCTTTTTCACAATCTTGAACCAAATGTTATTGTTATTTTATTACAAGTTTTTTTATTTGTAGCTAGTCAAAAATAAACTTTTGTCATGATGCTGCATTTGGTGCTTTTGATACACGTACATATGAAGAACGTCAGATAGAGGTTTACAAAAGTGACCTTTGGTTTGTACTTGAAAGACCTTTACATGACTGCTCATAGCAACGTATGTATACAGTACAGATATGTATGTACTAATTGTGCCACATTCTTACCGTTTTTAATGCTACCGGAAATCAGCTGTGTGTACAAAACAAGTATGCATATTATAACATCTTGGCACAGTTTCAGTCGTAAAGTCTTGAGTATTTATGCATACTTTTACCCCTCGATTCGTTTGTGAATCCGACTATGAGAGAGCTCTTACTTACTTGCAAAGATTCGTATGCATCTTTAAAGTAAAAATGTATAAACTGTTTATACTATTTAAAAATAAATTAGAATTTAATATTATTATGCATGTATTCGTAAACAAATACGTTAAATGCATCCAGAACACTTAAATAGAGAACATAGTTTGCAATCAGAGATGAGATATTCCAGTGATTATAAAATCGCTGTAAGCAAAGAAATTTGCATATCGATTAATGTATGCAATGTATAGAGCAATGTAGAGAGCCAACTTTAGTAAAATCTAATCTCACGTTTGCAGTAAGAAAGAAGCAATATTATGTAATATATGTCTTAAAAACAGTTAAGGAGAATCGTAAAGCTTATCATCATACGGTAAGAAGTATGAATGACAAATATTATCGTAAATATAGTAAATACTACACATTGATTACTTTAAAGTAAGATTTTGTTTATACAACTAGGTAGGAAAGATTTCCACAACAATACGGCATTTCTTCTGGTAAAGCTTACAGGTATGGTATGCACATACTACATACTGATAGGTGCAGACTTGCAGACTATGAGTGCCTTTGGTTAATATTATAATGCATATTTATGCTACACGATGTAAAGATGAATGTGTATGTGTGTCCTGATTTTGTGGCCACTTTCGCTTGCAGCTTTCTAATTCTAATTTTGTCAGCTGTGCACTGCTACAATGTTATCTTATATCTTATACATGTGTTGTCTTTCTTACAGACATTCGTAACACCTCACGACCATCACAAGATTATGCAATAATGCAATTGCTGTGCAAAAAGTGGACTGCATGGAAGCAATAGTAAATATACAATGTATAAGAATGTATGCATTCATGATTGATCAATGAGGAACTTTGAGGAGCGTTGGCTTACTAGAGCCATTTTTTCTTGCTTTTGATAAATTCACTCTGCCGAGAGGTTTCTCGCGGCCAGGAACAGCTTATACATAGTTACAATAATAAATCTGATAAAACTTTTTGTAATAGATTTTATGTGTTCTGTACAAAACGAAATTTTTATAATAATAGTCAATATTCAGTCTATTTTTCCCGATAATTTTTGATTCTCTTTTATATTAATTTTTAACATAACTTACATTGCTACCTAAAGCATCCATAAGCTCGAAAAATCTACAAAGTGGTAAAGACTACTTGTCCAAGATTTAAATCACTTGTAGTCCAATATGAGCTTTGTAAGCCTAAAATCCATCAAAGTTCCTAACTGTACATTACACATCATGCTTTTTATTCAAGAAGATAAAGGGAAATAATAATATATTGGGGATCATAATTTTCCAGTATGCACTTTATCTTTATAAATGATAAACGACCAGAAAATCCATAAGATTGTATGTATTCTACTATTTACAGGGAGTATGCTTGTACATTGTACATACATAAAACTCGAGAGTCAGTACGAATGTAGAATGTAGTCTACTTTACACGCATATCTACAGCTATACATACCACATACCTTACATGTTGCATGATGTATGTAGAATTTTATAGTAGTATATTGATATAAATGTGAAATGGTACACTTTAGTCATGTTACATGCATATTATTTAGAAGCATATCCTGTACATACTTGGTTGCATAAACGAATAAAATGAGTGCGTATGCTCAATGTTAAATAAGCATATTTTTTGATTTAATGGTTCTTTTGGTACCCAAGCTCAAGTTCTGCAAACAGTATGCAGAGATAAAAGTGAATGTATTTCATTGTCATCTACATATATATGCACATGCATATGCTTACAATAAGCATTAAACATACACTATATCGTAGTTAGCTTGTCAGTTGATTTTTGCGCAACGTTTTAGACCTAAAATACAAAGGAAAGGTAACTTAACTGTGTAAGGTTTATGCCAACATTGTATGCATTGTACATTAAATGTCATATAGAATTTAAAATGTTTGACATCTATGTATGGTTTAGTCTGTATAAGTTTGTAATCAGGATAAAGATCAAAATTATAATAATTCAAAGTCATACAAACAACGGAGTGTAAAATGCAAAGTCAAGATTCGTAATTCGTATAATCAAGACTAAATCAAGTTCAAAAGAAATGTATACCTTTATTCTGTAATATCTAAAGCAGCACAATAAAGGTCTAAACAAATTTTCTTTTTTTTTCTTGATAGACGCTGTACAACTGATTAAAAATGGACTCATTTCTCAGGTATTACAGCAATAATACTATTAATAAAAATATAATTATTACTCTTGGACTTTTATGAACTTTTTGTGGGACGTACACCAATTAAACTTACGCTGTTATAAACTCATACAACAACTCAAGTTGATTTGAGTCATATGTACTTTATTAGTAATGCATTCCGAAAACACCGACCAAATAAGTCAACTTATGTTATTGTGCGTACATGAATTTAATTTTTTTCATATTTCTTTTGTTGGACGATCCCATAGCTTATTTGACCCCAGCGTGTCCGATGAACCACCCATACCCCACACAAGGAATCGGATTGAAGAAAACGGTAATGTGTTGAAATGCAACTCGAGCAACAATGTACAAACGCTTGATCCTGAACCACAAGTCGGAAATATTGAGTATAAATTGAAGCTTATAAATCCATCCAAACAGCGATTTGAACACTTAGTGACGCAGGTACATAAATAATAATACGCAAATTTAACTTGTATGGACTTAAGCATACCTACTTGTGTAGGTGTAGAAGATATGAATTGATGTGTTTAAATAATATGAATTTATAGTTAACGACTTCATTATCACTTTAAATATATCTACTCAAAAGGGTATCAAATATCTGGTCAAAACAATGTTATTTTGAGTCATAATGGTAGCCTTTATAAACTTGCATTGCACGGCAGCCGCACTTTATTACAAGCTGAGAAAAGTCATTATTTATCTCACCTTTTGCACTTCACTTACAAACTCACTTAAAACGTGAAATTTTAGAGAGCTTATGTAAAGTATCTTGCGGCAGTATAAAAAAGATATGTATAGAAACGATTTGTCTCGTACTTTATTTTTATCTTAATCTTTTTATGACTTACAATTAGTTTGCTTTTTCCTTTATGACATTTGCACTGATATTATTTACTTGACAGCAGTTTAGACAGTGTAAACTTGGTGTAAGTTGAAGCATATGTATGGTATATATGGAAAATATTTTTGACACTAAAGCCGAAAGAACATTTTGTTGGTGAAAACGATCAGAACTAAATTATATAGTTACCATAACCAATTTAAGTATGGAGATGTACATATATTTTATTGTTTTATTCTGTAGATGAAATGGAGGTTAAGGGAGGGTCAAGGAGAAGCCTTTTACGAGATTGGAGTTGAAGATTCGGGGAAAATGAGGGGATTATGCGAAGAAGAAATGACCGCTAGTCTTCATACACTCGATCAAATGGCTTTGAAACTAGGAGCTACCACAACTATATTAAGGAAAACCGTAATCTCCGATGGTGATAGTCATACAAACAATGTACCCAGATTAGTTGCTGAAGTTTTAGTTCGAAAGGTTAGCGACACTTTTTGAAGCTTTATGAAATTGTCTATATTTTCTTATGAAAAATATGACCATAATTTTAATGGCATATGAAATATGGACGTGGTCCATCAATGCTTAAATACGCGTGGTTTTAAAACTATGTATGTTTATTGTAGGTACCTGACGATCAACCAACTATTGATTTACGAGTCGCGGTAATGGGGTATGCAGACGCAGGAAAATCCACATTGCTGGGTGTTTTAACACAGGGAACGTTTGATGATGGCCGTGGAGCAGCACGATTGAACATGTTTAATCATTTGCATGAAATTCAAAGTGGTCGTACTAGCTCTATATGTCATGAATTTCTGGGTTTTGATTCTCAGGTTATTATTATACATATAATCTACGTACAATGTCACTTCCCTTATATTATGCACTATGCGTACAATATTCAGTTCAGCTACTATGTATTTTGTTGAAAAAGTTAAATTTTTATAAAGTATATTAATTGAAAATTCACTTTGTTATAGGGAAATGTAATGAATTATCAAGAAGGGACGCCAAAGACAATTTTAGATAGGTCATCAAAGGTATTTATTTATGGAAAAAAATTTGTTTTCCTACAAAATTCCTTTTTTTGCCTACAAAATATGCCGTAATTAAATTTCTTTTTACGCCTACAAAGTTATAATTAATTTAATTAATTTTTTACCTACAAAGTAGAGAAAAAAATTGCCTACAAAATGGACAAATAATTTTATTGCACTAATTTTTTTTTCAGCTTGTGACCTTACTTGACTTAGCTGGACATGAAAAATACCTGAAGACTACTATTCGCGGAATTACCGGCTATTCTCCTCATTATATACTATTCGTTATTAGTAGTGGTCACGGCTTTACCCCGGCTGTTCGGGACCATCTCACTCTTGCTCTGGCTTTAATACAAATTCCTGTGGTGATTGCTGTGACAAAAATTGATTTGACCACCGAAAAAAAATTGGAAAAAACTCTGCAGGATATTGAGTCATATTTTCAATTTGAGACAAAGAAAAATCCATGCAGAGTTGGCAATGATGATGACGTTATAAATGTAATTAATGACACCGGAAACAACGTTCCCATCTTATGTATATCAAGTGTCACTGGTGAAGGCATTTCCTTACTTTACAAACTACTATTTCTTCTATCCCCTGGAATCAATCAAAAACAACGAGAAAGGCTCGAAGTATTTTTTTCATTTCAAATTTTCATCAAAATAACGTATAATATTCGAAACTTTTCATGTTTGTACATTTTTCAGTAGTCTGTATGCATTTACCCTCAAATTATATATTTATATATTATATTTATTTATTATCAAGGCCCTTCCAGCAGAGTTTCAAGTAGATGAGATATTCAGGATACCACGGCAAGGACATATAACAACTATATTAGGAGGTTTGTTAACTAGGTAAGGGGACGTCATTGAATACTTGAATACTCGTTTTTAGTTTCAGTTGTAAAGCCCACACAAATATGATTTTCATTTATTGTACAACATTGTATGATCTAATATTTAGATATTTGCCGTTTTTCATGAATTAAAATAAATAATTGGTTTGGAGAGATTTCAAGTCGCAATAAATTGTAACATAATAAACTTAATGATTGCTTAAATTTTCAGTGGTGTAGTCGAAGAGGGTTCTAAGATGCTGTTAGGTAAGTAATATTTTAACAGAGACGATTGTTCTGGATGAAATTTGCTTGAAAGAAACTGATGATCACTTTTGTATTGTTTAAATCCAAAAATTAGGTCCATTTTGTGATGGAGAGTTTCGGCCTGTTTCTATTTCCTCAATACGGCGGCACAAAACTCCCTGTCGAAATATTAGAGCAAGTCAGTCGGCCTCGATACAACTAAATGTAGAAGTTGGAAATGACTTTCGATCTGGAATGGTGCTTTTATCTAACGTTTCTCCTCCTCCAAAAGCTTGCATTTATTTTCAGGTATTAATTTTATTATAACTGAATTTTAGAAGGAAAATTATTTATGAATGGGTATCTCTTGATTACTCTTTTTCTTGTATTTCAGGCTACCGTCTGTGTTCTGTACTCCTACAGATCAATTGGAAAGAAATTTCAAACCACCGTACACATTGGTAATTATGACTTTTCAATGTTACAGACCAATTGATCAATTTTTCCTACTTTTATTTTGTTTCTCTTGACACCCGGTTGAATAGGCACGTAATAATAATTTTCTATAATCTATAATACTTCAAAAATTATTGTTATATTGCAGGTAATGTAAGGCAGACAGCAGTTATTGAAGACATTTCAAGCTCATCTCGTATTACAACCGAAGATCGAGCAGTTGTGACGTTTCGGTTTATAAAACAGCCAGAGTATATTAAAATAGGGCAAATGTTAGTATTTAGGGAGGGATTAACAAAAGGATTTGGTACTGTTACAAATATCTATCCCTTTAATATATCTAGGTAGATCCCTAATCTGTGTGCCTCCATTTAGTATGAATTATGAATAGTTATATATAATATACACATTACAATATTGATGAATAATGTATTTTAACTTTACATTAACTTTTTTTGAAGTCAACCGGAAAATGCGGTTGCTTCTGTAAATATTTGAATGTTGAATAGATATGTAAGATAGTAATCATCATTGACACATTGAAGTAAATTTCAATAATGTCAAAATTATGTCATTTGCAATTTAATAGAAATGTTTTAGTAGAGATAATAATATTAGGATTAATTTTCATATACATTAACAATCGAATTTTTATCTACAGAATAGCAAAACTTAAGTATAAACAAGTATCTAGTCAGTTCAATCTTTGACATTTGACTATTTGAATATTACGATTAACTGACGAAAAAGGATTCACACATGCATGCTGAATATATTTTAATATGTTTCAATATATTATGTACTTTTCCCAAAACTCTAGAAACACAAATTATGCCATTATTATCAGGTATAGGTAAATTTTGATTGGTATCTTACAAAAGTCAACGAATAGATGAATTTATTTTTCCTCACAATTCGCAAATAATAACTCTTTTTAAGTTCAAGAATTATTGACACTATGTCAGGACTGTTGTAGAATGTCATTATAATTTAATGAGGCAGTCTACGTATTTATACAAATAGAATAAGTCGTGCATGCAAAAACTGTCCATTCTCGCGAGCCCGGCTCGCCGAAGATTTCGGAGGGGAGAAATTTTTAAAACAAAGATTTTCGGCGCGGAGCGCCGAAAATATTTTTTTATACCCCCAGAAAAATTTAAAACTAATATTTTTTCTTATTGTTCAAAACATCACGTCAATGTATTGCTAATGTACAGGTCATTCAGGTCAAGAAAATCTTCGGCCAATGTATTGCGTATTGCAAATGTACAGGTCATTCGGGCCGAAGAAAGTCTACGGACAACCCCCGTACGAAAAAAATAGGCCAATTTTTTCCGGCCGTATTGGGTTGCTTTCGGACTCAATTCGGCCAAATTTTTCTTACGGGCCAATTTCCGGCCGAATTCGGCCAGAAATTTTGGTACTGCAATGTATTGAGAATTGCAAATGTCTCGGTCATTCAGGCCGAAGAAAATCTTCGGCCAATGTATTGCAAATGTAAACAAAGGCCGATTTTTACCTCTTGTAAAGAGCTCATGTTGCGTGAAAGCGAAAAAAGTATATATTTTTAAATAAAAAGTAAAAAACATTTACATTTTTAGTGAAATACCATGCAATTCGGCTTCACAAAAACGAGTTTTTTTGTCAGAAAACAATAAAATTCTTTGACTTCTTCATTTTTGAGTTTTTGTAAAAAGACCGCTATCACTTTAACGTAACGCAAGCTCTTTACATGGAGTGTAAACAGGTTTTTAACAATTAAAATAGGAACAGAACAATACTTCTAGAAATATAAGGATAATTTTTTACTTAAAACATGAACGTGGACCTGACACTACGCAAATTTTTCTTCCTCTTTTTAAATTTAATAGGTTGCGGTTTTTACCTACAGTCGAACTGACGAGGGACACGTTGATGTCCATTCTCTTCATTCTCTCCTATCCGGGTGAAATTTTCAGGTGCTGTATGGAAGCATCTCAGAAATTCTGTGGTACTAATATGTCAAACCAACACCGATGGAATCATGACATTTATTGTACACCAAGTTCAAATCTTGAGAAAAGTCATCATTTAACAAAAGTATTTTTGACCGAATAAAATTTTCGAAAACATCTACACACAAGTTTTTGACATGCAATTAGCAATTACAGTTAATGTACCTGTGTACTTTTTTTGACTTTTTGTTTTTGAAAATACTTCTGCTCATGTAGATTTTAGCCGTATTCCACATTTTGTCTGAGACATCCAGTTTTACCACACAGTGGATTCAAAAATGACTAACTTTACTCAAAATTTGAACTTGGGGTACTATGTCTCATGATCCCATCGGTTTTGGTTCGAAATATTATTGCCACAGAGTTTCTGCGATATTTCTTTTCTGTCCCTGAAAATTACACCCGGGTCGGAGAGAATGAATCCCCACATGCTACTCGGGAGATTCAGAGTAGGCAGTAACAAGTAAAGTGTTTTTGGAGCCCACTCAGGATTGATCTTAAATTGGCAAGACTAGTTAAGCTAAGTCTCCTAAGAACCCTCATGAAAAAATTACATGTCAATTTTGGATTTTCAAAATTCTGTGTGCTGAACCGTTATTTCCTCATAGTAAGTAAATGTTGATTTTGGGGTTTTGGGGCTCACACGAGTCCGTTTTTCTAAATTTTTTCTCCGACCTCCGCACACACTAGCCCCAACAAGCACAATATGGCTTTAAACGTTTCACAATTTCAAAATCAGCTTAGTTGTTTTTGAAATCGTGTCATTTTGAACATGTGCATAAAATATGATAGAAATTCTCCGTCTCCGTTCAGTGACTGAAATGTGACTGTAAAACTTGATTTTACAAATTCACAAAATCACTTAACCGATTTTGAAATTGTAAAAAGTTTTTGAAAGTCGTGTTATGCTTCTTCAGACTAGTTTGTGCGGAAGTCTGAGAAAAAATTCTGAAAATCAGACTCGTAAGAGCCCCAAAATCCACATTTACGTACTATGGGAAAAATAAAATTTCAGCTCATAAAAAGAATTTCGAAAACGCAAAATTGGCACGTAATTTGTTCATAAGAGAGGGGTCTTAATAGACTTAGCTTAACTAGTCTTGCTAATTTAAGGTCAATCCTGAGTGGGCACCAAAAACCCTTTACTTGTAAGTTGTCGGCGCCCTAGGAAAAAACTGCTATTTTAAAACTTCAATTTTTGCTGAAAAACTTTTGCTTCTACCCCATCAGGGTGTTTTTTGTAATTTTCCAAAGGCTTAGAGTACACATAATAAATCTATACAGATTTAGAGTATATTATACTCTAAGGTCAAAGGGCAATGGATTTTTTGAGAAAAAATTAGTCTTAAAATTGCATGAACAGGACTTTCCGCTCCGTCCTGTAGCTATAGGATTAATTTGGTGACAGATAAATGTGCACCCGTCCCAGAAAATGTCCGTATCTTCGTAAGCATGACTCTAAAATCCTCCGTAGAACCCTGGAACTGTACGGAAAATCAGTTTCAGTCAATTTTAAGAATTTTTTCTCGAAAAGAACTATGTAGACCCGTACTATTGGTAAAAGATGTAATTTTGCTACGACCTTTCAAAAGCCTTGAAACGTACTCTGGCATATACGCCAGGATTCATTTTAGGCCATTCTAAGTCCCTTTGACACCTAAAGGTTAGTTCATAGGTCACTTCGTGGAATGTATACACTTTCTGTACTTATATAAAAAAATGCATGTACATATAATATACTATGCTGTTTTGTGGGTTAACTTTTTAACATGGCCGAAGTTTTCGGGCTCGGAAAAATCGGT
>JAQIVE010004083.1:0-15247 GCA_034698285.1 Sminthurinus bimaculatus | reverse complement strand
GTTTTCTATTCCGCTGACGAGATCCTTGACGTCAAAGTCGGCAATCGCTCTTCGTTAACACAACTCATATGTATATAATACGCATAACCATGCATTATTCCATACATGTACATGAGGATTTAGCATATTTATTTAAAAATGTTGTTCTCATCATCCTCTAGCAACTGGACAAGCCCATAAACCCACAGCTCCCTTGACTCCGGCCGCCAAAAATTCGACAATTTCCAAAATCCAAGGAGGTACGTAATACGGAT
This sequence comes from Sminthurinus bimaculatus, assembly GCA_034698285.1. Classification (NCBI taxonomy): domain Eukaryota; kingdom Metazoa; phylum Arthropoda; class Collembola; order Symphypleona; family Katiannidae; genus Sminthurinus; species Sminthurinus bimaculatus. Next base: position 14,993 of record JAQIVE010004083.1, on the reverse strand, counting down.
CCAACTACATATGCTTATGCACAATACACATGCATGTGTACATTAAGATGTAATTGAATGACCTTTATCTACGTTGCTATTGTGGTCATGTTACACAGATGCTGACCGTGCAAGGAAACACGGGATGGAGGAGTACATTTCAGCTGACCCTTGCAGATTTGACCATCATTCCATTTTCAAGTATCTACAGACTCTCACTCTCGATTTCCGTTTAAATGACCCATATTGTTCCCTGGTACGTATCTAAATATATATTTATACGGCATACTTGTTTATGCGTTATTATTGACGTGTTTACAAACATTTAGTGAAGATTTCGATGTACATATTATCTACATGCACTGCATTTTGATTTGAAATTTACAGGGTTGGTTCAGTCCCGGTCAAGTATTTGTAATCGATGAGTATTGTGCTCGTTACGGAGTCCGTGGATGCTACCGCCATTTGATGTATTTGGGTGACCTTTTGGATCGGGTGAGCAAAATTATGAGTGTACAATCTCAATTCCCTGATGGTGTGATTAAGAAGGTAAAAAGTAAAAAATAATTTCCATTCTGCTTTCATATAGATTGGTAATGGTCTCATGATTGACCCGACACTGATTCACTACTCCTTTGCTTTTTGTGCCTCCCATGTTCACGGAAACAGGTATTTTAAAATTCCAGAGAAACACTTTTTTATTCCATTTTAAAAGCTTTAAAAATATACAATACATAGAGAGCCTATATATTTGCTAAAGTTGATGCCTGTTCAACTATTTATCTAATATCATATTTTCATTACTACTTACTACTATTGTACATACTGTCAACCGTACTTGGTTCAATATTTTATACTAGTCTGCTTTAATTCTTTTCCTTTCCAGGTTAGACGTGTATGTGTTTTTTTTCATCTCATTTTCCTTTCTAAACAAAAAAGTTCTTTAATATGTATATGAATGAATGCGTGACGAGAAGTCTCCACGAAATGGCTTTACCACATCTGGGCTGTATGGCACTCACTATTCCTATATTCTTTTCACACATTTACGAATCTTGCCCCTTGAGAGCTGACTCAGATATATACTCTATACTCAGATCTCAGACAATATTTAATATGTACTTCAATATATCTATTATCTATTACTTTCATCAATAAGTATGTACCTACGAGGAGCGTAGAGTATAAAAATACTTTTATTCTAATATTTTTATCTATTCATATAACATCTTGACATTGGCACTTGGCTGCTCAATTTTTGACACCGAGCTTATTCATCATATTCTAAAATCACGAGAAAACTTTTTTCCATTATTCACAGTTAGTTCAGTTTTTTTTCGAGCTGAGAAATAAACTGTACATTTATTTATACACTTTTGTATTACAATATGAATACTGAATACTATTACATTGCATACGATGCAAAATGCAATGGCAATTTTTCACATTTAACTATATACAGTCACCTTAATTTTGGAGACTCTTTTTTGCTTTGCCAATGTATCTTATACATTTTTGGTTTAATAATTTTGCTACAATACACTATTATTATATTATACACCATAAAAAAGACTATTTTTTCAGCATTTAAAATTTTTTCTCGCGTACTTATACAAAATATAGGGGAAAGGCGGAGAAAGTATAAAAATTATATCGAAAATCTCACAATGGGCATTGTTCGTCCTTGCACTAGTATGAGAATAGGATCAAATGAATGTTTCTTATGAAAAAATAGACCGGACGGTGTGGGGACTGTCACTCATGAAGAGAAAGAGAAATTCCAAGAGATAAAGGAGAGGCTCCGCGTTCTCCTAGAGAACCAGATTACTAATTTTCGTTACTGTTTCCCTTTTGGACGTCCGGAAGGCTCCTTGAAATCCACACTCTCACTTCTCGAAAGAGTAAGTACACTATTAAAACAACTATGTGCTATGTATTGTATTAATCCATAACATTTTGATCGATAATAGTTACGCTTTGCCGTATGATACAATATACAATGCAGTATGTACCCAAATACACTATACACAGTTCACACATGTGCTTTGCACAATAAGCTCCAGTAGGTACTTTTGTTTTATATGAGAATTAAAAACCTTCAGTTTCTCAATGGCATAATATTACGTGACGTATTTATTCAACAGTACATGGTGTGTGTGTATGATAATAATATGGATTTTCAGCTTTATTAATTAATAAGTAATCTGCATTGTTTTCTTCCAAGGTTCTTATGAAGGATATTGTAACTCCTGTACCTCCAGAAGAAACGCGGGGTGTCATTAAAAAGTGCCTGGAAAACGCAGCTCTCGTTAACTACGACCAGCTTTCCAATGAAGCCAAAATTGACGGTGGGCCTATTTTGTTCATATATTTGAATTTCAAAGAATATTTTTTAACCTTTTTATCATGCTGTGTTGTTCAGTTGTCCATTGTGAATCTTGTCAATCTTATTATTATAATAACTATATATATGAGACTCAAATCAGAATATTATAGGACAACAAAACACAAAACCCACATTTTTTCTATTAATAATACATTTTGTAATTCGTCGTCGTTTTCTTCTTCTTCTTCTTTTATGTCGCTCTCCGTTTTTCTTGCCCTTCTTTTGTCATCCTCCTACTTGTTGGACCTAATCTCTCTCTCTGTGTAACAAACAATGCGAATGAATATCAATTTTCCATTTGCACAGTCCCACCACCCGTGGTGCAGGGTAATGACATAATAATATATATTTCCTCTTTTTCTATGTATTATGTACATGCGTATTCCATTCTTTGATGTCTCAATGTAAATGTATATTATGTGTATCTGTATCGATCATAGACGTGTTCATAACAATAACAAATGTTGGCTTTTGTAGAGTAGATTTGTAATGTCTGTAGCTATTAGCTATAGTACATAGTATAGGATTTGGTATCGTACATATTATATAAAACTGATATGTAATTTAGTCGCCAGCCTCCAGGTTTTCTTTCTCTCTTGAAGACTTAAATACTGGAGTTTTCATGCTCAGTTTCAGTTTTATGCTATATCCCAAATCCTATTCTACTCATATTTATTAAAATTAGAAAAAAGGACCTTGTAACAAAATTGAAAATTATGATTTTGCAGATGAATTAGGTCCAGATGGCCAGGAAGTGGTTGTTCCAACGAGGAGGCTTGAAGAGCTGATTCACCTATCAGAACTTTGCGTGGACTTACTGCAGCAGAACGAAGATCACTACGCTGAAGTAAGTGGGAACACCAAGTGTATATGCGTACTGCGTACATTTGTACATAGCAATCGGGTGTTAATAATGTATGGCGTTTGATTTTGCTATATATACACAACATATGATTTCTTTTGTTGGGTAACCAAAATGAAGGGAAACTTGGTCTCGATTTGACACATTTAAGAAAACATGAAATTACACCAAAATTCATATCATACCTCATAATCATAACCGTACAGAGCAACATTTTAAATGTATTTTATTTTAAATGTGTGAGAGTAGTTGTTTTATAAAATGTGTTACTATATATTTCATACCTATAATATATTATACTATTTAGTTATTGCTCCCCTCGTCCTTTTGTTCCCTTGAGAAAATTAACCTGTGTATAGTTTCTGTTCTCTTTACCTCTTGGTTTCGTGAGTCGCGTGCCTAAATTATCTTTGATATTTCGTGTTATGTATTTGGTGTTTGGGTTTATTGTTTTATCCGGTGGCCGAATATTTAGATAAATCTTACTTTCATATACCTTACCCATCAAAAGTTTTACTTTCCCTTGATTGAACGTTTGATTTATTGTTATCATCTTAGGCATATTATGATGTATTGAACTACGTAACTAAATATTAAAGTTTGGGCAGCTATACATAACAACCTAAAATTAATTGTTATTATTGTTGTGGGTTGATTTTGTGTGTTTAAAAGTATATTTTAATGTTCTTTTATGTTTTTGATTCCATTGCGATGATGATTTCCTGACTGCGACTCTCTATCTTATATTCTCGTTCCTTAAATTTATCTTTTGTGTTTCCATTTTCCGTTCTCTCTCTCTCTCTCTTTCTTTCTCTGATTTCTCTTTTTCTCTTCTTCAATCTGTGAATGTGTCTCTGAGGTCTGAGTCTGACGTGTTGATCTTTTTCTCTGGTGCTTTGACTGTTCTCTCTCGGTGGTGCCCTCGTGCTGGTCATTTGGTTTCTCCTATCAATCAATCAATCTCCAATCAAATCAAATCAATCTCGTAAATCAATCAAAAAATCCATCCATCCCCTTGTGTTACACTCTGCTACTCTCTCTTCTACGTGTTAACAGTCTTTTCGTAAAGGGGTGAGTTACTATACAAAAATTCCAATCATCTCATCACTCATTTTCATATCATAATCACTCAAAAAAATATTTTTTTTACTATTCTATCTATATACATTTAAAAATATACTATATTATTTTGTTATCAACTCATATTATCAGTATAAGATTATAATATAGACAGTCTATAGTCTTTAGGCATCAACTTATTAATCGATAGCTTAGATAGAATAGAAAATAGAAAGTTATTCAAGCTCAACAAAAAAGCTTTTTTAAAGTATACAGTCCAACAATATTCAGAATTAAGATCATAATGATATAGAATAATATAGCTAAAGCTCAGAAGAAAAACTTCCAAGTACATTCTACAACATGTTCACAACTATCCTGTAAACACCGTATTGTTAAACAATTATATACATATTAAAGCCTTGAAAGCACTAGAATTTAGAACATTATCATGTACTTTGATAATGTTCAACATTAGTATATTAGTTATTATTTGCCCGATATAATAATATTATACTACCATACCTATTAAAGTATCTGTTCTTTAGTCAAAAACTTAATAATCACAACAAGATAATACCTTGGAATGCTCACTGTTGACAAAACCCAAGGAATGTATATAATATTATGTACACATTGAAAGTTATATAAAAAAAGTACGTTGCAACATGTTGAACCTAGTTTAGTTTTTATACCTACATAAATACATACTTGAATCGCAACCAAAGTAACTAAAAATTAACCAATTGAAAACCACAACCGCTCCGATCACTCACCAAATCAAGAGTAGATATCACAGCCAACAAGATAATACTACCTTAAAAAACAGCAACAAAATGTACAAAGAAATCAAAAAACGACAAAAAAGTGCATGATCACCATCCTTCATCCTTTCCTCAATCCTTTCTCTTTCTCTCTTTCATCTTTGCTTATAAACGTGTTTGTACTTGAATGACTATAGTAAATATCTATTTAAGTACCTTGTTTTTGAATGTCGAGTAAAAGTAGCCCTTTTTATTGTAGAAGTACCGGTAACTATATTTTTGTAGACTTTCTTTAGTCAGGAGATGTAGTTGTTAGTTGATAGTCGTATAGTAATATTTATAGCTATTTAGTAATTAAAAATCTTGTAGTATATTTTATTATAGCTTTTTAAATGTTAATGTGTGTTTAGATGGAGTGCTACAAAGTTTTTCCGGTTTGAGTTTTCTAGCCATATTGTGCTAAAACTCGGGAAGCGTTTAGTTATTTTGCAAATAAATTAATCATCAGTTACTAGAAGAGAAAAACGCTGATATTATTTAATACAGTAGTGTTTATAAGTAAGTCGGTAGTTGTCTGGCTTTTGTTTTTTGCATAGAAATAATAAATATGCTGAAAATTCCTGAATGTATATAAAGTGTAAATATAATGTACAATTCTACGCGGCTGAAAACATGATCGTGTGAAAAAAAGATCATGAAGGAATAAAGAATTATTAATTTAGGTATAACCAGTGTTATATTTTCTTAATGAAAGGATAGACGTCATCTTCTTGGACTGATACTGATATGTATATATTGATACGATTGGGAAAGGTAGAGAGTAATGATTATAATATGTAAATATGTATACGGTTAGTTAATGAAAGGCAGGGTAAAATAAGGTTTTTAATGTGTATGTATATCTAGCTGTGCATAAGTTGTTAATGAATGTGTGTTTTCTGTAATTACTTATTGCCCTTGATTGTGTTGTCTGTGAACCCGCTGGTTATTCTCGACCTCGTCAAATGCTAAATGGTCCGAATGCAGGAGAAAGTAAGTCAGACTAAAAATCACCAATTTCACTCACTCTCACTCTCGTCGCCTCTCTGTTCTCTGCTATGTACTTCACTTTTATCTCTTCCAATTCTTGGCTCTCTTGTTTCACTGCACTTTTGTCTTATTTCTGCCTTTCATTTCTCTTTCTCTCTTTCTCACTCGCTCTTCATCGGTAATTTGCACTTTCTGTGTATAGAAGCTTTCTCTCAGATCTTTCATTGATTCGTTAATATACTTTCTCTCTCTATGTGTTTGCTTATCTCACATGTTCTAACCCTTGCTCTATTTTTGTTCTTTTCTCTCAGCTGTTTTACTCTCTCTCTCTCTCTCTCTCTTCTACAAATAGCTTTCGTACTCCACATAATATTATTTTAGTGGCGGTTCTGTGAAGTCTGAATTCCACTTTATTTTAATTACATTGTCTCTCTTCACATTTCCTTGGTTTGTTTTTTTCGATTGGCATGTGGAATGCAGCCCTAGAAAAAGTTAGACGTGCGGAAATTCTCTCCAGCTTTTTCTTGGTTCAGTTTCAAACATCAACAGTATGTTATATATTGGATGACTAAAGATGTGTATTAAAGGTATAGTATAGTAGTATGGAGAATGTTGCATGTTACGCTTGCTACAATTACAGTAGATGTAATACAGTACAGTTTCATAGAAGTATTTATAAAAGTGGCTTTTAAACAATCACAATAATATTTATATGAGTAAGTTGTAGCTATTTTGTTCAGAAAATGTAAATTACCAGAAACTCGGAATGTCGATTGAAATGTAAGTAAAAAAGCATTGTATAATAATAAGTATTCTACTCAAACAGGAAAGTTTTAAATGTAGAATTTTTGCAGTATTTAAAGGGAGCGTCCATATTATGGACTTTTATAAACTTATTCCCTTGGTTAAACCAAGGGAAATTTAAAAGTAGTTTAGTTTAAAATTACTGCATCAAATTTCGCTTAAAACCGAAGTAGAAACATTTAAAAAAAATTTAAAACGAGTCAGCTGAAATGATGAACGAAAATACACACCGTATACTGTAAATTACAAAACGCACCTTGCTGATAAGCTTGCAATATATTATGTATGTATGTATAATGTACATAAGTTCTGTATTCTGTACACAGTCTCAGAATATGTTAAAGTAGAATATCGTAATGTTGTTCTATAATTAATATCTAATCTAACAAAAATAATATAATTACTATATTTTGATATTATAGACAATAATAATAAGCAATATAGGTTATATAGGTCAACAGTCTACAGGATAGACTTATTCTGCTTACAGACAACGGAGAGATTTACTTTTCTTTTATGCTGTAATGCTGACTGTGTTTATGTTTGCTGTACGGATGCTAATCACTTGCGAATATTGTCGGCTGGATTGAACAATTTAATACTTTCGTAGTTTTTGTTCAGAACAGACAGAGACTGAAAGTATTTACTCTTGACCTCACACTCAAGTGCAAAAATGAATGTTTAACTTAAGTTTTAGCAACTATACTTATGTACTCTCAAGTTCATGCATAATATCGAAGAACTTTATTTTTCTGAGATTAATTTTTTTCGATTCTCCTTTCTATCGTATTGTACAAGAGTAACAGTACGGCTTATTTTTATTATACCCATATATAATTTTAGTATTTTTTGTTTATATCTTTATTCATATGCTTGAACTTTGAATTTTTACATACATTTACAGAAAATGTAATGTATAATGTATTATGAAAAACTTTTTGGTTTCGCTTTAAATTTTTTTTTGCTTACTGTCATTTCGTTTTTATTCATTATGATTATATTACATACAAGTTACAATGTATTTGCAATCGTAGTGTAATTATGTATGTTAAACTATATACATAATATCGAACAACTTATTTTAAACCATAATAATATTAAATGTAACTGATGAATGATTTGAAATTTGAATACACTGGAAAATTATGAATTATAGCGTTATAATTTATAATGATGATTTGTGTACTTTGCCTATGAACGTTTATTGTATGATTGAGAGAGTAAATGAAAAAACTATAAAAATCAAGAGTAGTTAAAAATGTAAATATTAAAGAAGAAAAGGCTCAAGTTATCGTTTCATTACAGGCGTTTGCATGGTTCAGTGACCTTTTGGTGGAACATGCAGGTTAGTCAAACGCATAAAATGTAGTCATAATTCATCATTATGTACAATAATTATCAAAAGTTGTCAATTTTCTGGAATAAATGAATTTTTTTACTCCAATCGCAGAGATATTTTGGTCTTTGTTTGCCGTCGACATGGATCAAGTGCTAGCAGAGCAACCTCCAGACACTTGGGATGCCTTTCCATTGTTTCAAATCCTCAATGACTATCTGCGTAGTGATGGTAGAAACACAAATTTTCTGAAAAAAACTTATATCCCCTAGTACTTTTGAAGTGGTTAAATGATTGCCCGTTAAATATGGTAAATAGTAAGCTGAAGACTCAATCACTAACCTTTAATTTTCAGATAACTTGAAAAATGGCCGGTTTCATCAACATCTACAGGACACATTTGCTCCACTCGTCGTCCGCTACGTTGATCTCATGGAGTCCTCCATTGCTCAGTCGATACACAAGGGATTCGAAAAGGAACGTTGGGAACTCAAAGGGAATGGTTGTGCAACCTCGGAAGACCTATTTTGGAAGCTGGATGCTCTTCAAGCATTTATACGTGACCTACATTGGCCAAATCCAGAATTTGGGTGTCATTTAGAGCAACGTTTAAAACTGATGGCCTGTGATATGATTGAATCCTGTATTCAGAGGACGGAAGCGGCTTTTCAACAATGGGGTAAGCTGAAACTAAATTTCATAATAGGTATTATGATTCGCTTATCGTTCCAAATTGGATGCATATGGCATATAGGTTCGACTTGTTCATTTTCGGTATGATTTTGATCTACAGGAAAGAAAGGCGTAACTTTCATCTCGACCGATTACATCATTCCAACGGAAATGTGTGCCATGATCAATGTCATTCTCGATGCGAAAAATCAATCATTTAAACTGTGTGCCGTCGACGGGATCGACGTTCATCAGTATCATACCAAGATCGATGATCTAATTGAGAAAACCTCTGGAGGGATGACACAGGGTCTTATCGCAAAATTAGTATCCGTGCTCGAGAGCACCTTAAGCAAATTGGGCCGCTACGACGAAGGAAGTGTAATTGGCTCTATCCTTAGTTTTACTGTAAGTTGAAACCGCTCTTATTATACCATCATTGTTAGTACTAAATAAATAATATGCTCCAATTCTCTAATTATGACTTATTTAGTTCGTCAGTCATTACAGTTTATTGCCGTACATGTTTGGGAAAAAATTTTACATTGCTAAACTTTGTTCCTACAGAACGTATCCGGTTCAGGCAAAGAAACTGGTCAAGCATATGTTAATTTTACTAGAAATTGTATGGATCAAATCCGGAGTAAAGTTAACGATGAATTATGGATACTTAATTTCTTTGAGGTACAATAAAATGTGAACACATAATATTGAAGAATTCAAAATAGAATGTTTAAAATATTAAAATGTATGGAGAAAGGCCAAAAAGTGAAAGTTCTTTTGTTTTCTTTTCAGTTATGGTACACAAGTCAAATGCAAATGTTATGTAATTGGTTATCAGAAAGATTAGATCACTCGTTACACTCCTTCCAGTGTACTTGTCTAGTTCACGTTGTACGGGTAAGCAGCTTTGACAAAACAATGGAATCGTACTATCTATTTATGTATGGCATTAGGTACATATGCATATTACGAAAATACATACACATTTAATATGTAATATGTATAAGGAAATTGACAATATATTTTCCACTTTTCCCTACAGAAATTGTATTCAGATTTTGAGTTACAAGGTGTAATGGAAGATAAGCTTAATAGTCGAACTTATCAGACCGTCTCACAGAGGATGAACACAGAAGAAGCTACTTGTTCTCTACTCTGCAAAAACGACGATGGAGAGTAAGTCCCGTCCACTTATTTTTTTCGCCCAACTTTACTATAATATTATGCATGTATGTATTCAAGTCTCCCCGGAGAGAAACTGACTTACTTTTTTTCTCCCTGACAGATATGCAGAGGGTGGAGATGATGAAGTAGAAACGAGTACTGCTAGAAAAACCACCAGCAAAGTAACACTTCCAATGGCCGGCGACGACGGGATCGCTGCAAAATTGACCACAACAGCTGCGGGTGCTGTTGGAAAAGTGTCAGGCTTAGTGGGCAAAGGTTTAGGTGGCTTGACATCGAAATTAGGCAGCGGCAGCTGGTTTTAGTAACAAAATGACGGTATGATATATATTCATATTAATACACACACAAATAAACATACATGATGTGTCTCTTCCTTCATCTCATCTCTATTCCTCTCTTTCTCTCTCTCTCTATTTTAAGTACGGCGACCATTATTCTTCTGTCCATTCTTCATAACATATTATGTAACATACAATCAAACACGAAAACAAACCAAACCAAACAGGAAACATCACAGTAAAAAATTATTACACATCACATTATATTGTATTACGTACACGATCCGATTTTCCAAAACAAAAACAGTTTAACATATTCTATAACATGTATAAAAGAATCATGCGACTACAGTCTTTTTTGCCGAGCCGATCAACAGATTAAATATTCAATATTCTCTATACAAAACCATGTACTATTACCAATTTTATGTCCTGTATTACAATTATCTATAAATAATCGTCAATATCAAATATTAAACACTTCCAAATCGAAAAGTCTAAATTCAAAATATAAAAATATGATTCATTATATACATTGTGAGCTGTAACTTTACTGGAGAAAATAAACTTTCTTCGCATCATAAAATGTCGATTTGAAGATGAAATCTGAAAAACAAACAAACACATATTCATATTACTGAAAGAAACGAAAAATGAAGCTTACACATACTGTTTCCTACGGTTTTTCTTATGCAAGTCCGCTGTAGAAGGGATAGCTCTGAAAACAAATATGTCATTCCATGTAAAAGATAGCACGAACTTTCATCTGTTGGAATTAGCAAAATGCCAAAACTCGTCCGCATGGTTCCAAAATGCTTCACACTTACAAAGCATAGGAAACCCATCATATTGACCTTACACGGGTATTTTATGATCCAGGACAGAAATATATTGTCCTGATAAAATTCCATGACCCCGAAAAACCCGAATTTCGGCCAAATCGGGTATTCCTCGAAATGCTCGTATATCACTATACTTAACGGGTTCTACGATGCATATTAGCAGTAAATATATGGAAAATGACCCAAAAAATTATGCTGACCTAAAAACCCCGAAAAGGGTCAATCCGGGTATTCCATAAAATATTCATTTACCGCTATACTTTATGGGCTCTATGCTACATACTAGTTGTACATTTATGAAAAATGGTCAAAAATTTTTATGTTAACCCTGACAAGGGTCAATCCGGGTATTTCCCCGAAAATACAGAAACCACTAAACTTTATGGGTTACATAGCACTTACTAGTTGTAAAATTATAAAAAATGCCCAAAAATTAACATTTGACCCGAAAATCCGAATTCAGGTCAATCCGGGTATTTCTCCGAAAATACAGAAACTACAAAACGTTATGGGTTCTTTGCTACACATCAAAACTAAATTTATGAAAAATTGTCAAAAATTGTTATGTTGACCTAAAAACCCCGAATTCTGGTCAGTCGTGGTATTCCGTGAAATACCCATGTATGACTAATCTTTATGGGTTCTGTGGCACATATTACTTGTAAAATCATGAAAAATGACCAAGAACATATTCTTAACCTAAATATCCGAATTTAGGTCATCCTGGGTATTTACCAAAATTGCCATATATCACCATACTTTATTGGTTATATGGGACTTACTAGTTGTGAATGCATGAAACATACTTCTCAAATAATGAAAGAGCCTATAAAATTTTAATTCCTTTCCATTTTATTAATGGCAGATAGTCAAATTAACCAACGATATTACAGCTACTCACCTCACTGTGCTTTCAAACTACATAACGTAAGCTGTTTCGCTCTCACAGTCAGCCAACTGCTTGTAAAGTACACATCATGCCATTCAAATAAGTTATACCTCTCAATACTGGGCTCTTATCTTCTTAGCCAATATGCATTAAAAATCCTCATGCTAAAATCAGGAGTGAATATACTAAACCCAGGACCAGTATGTGCTTTGTGTAACACTGAAGGAAAAAAGAATCAGAATATTAAGCAGTGTACAAATTGTGTAAATTATTATCACCGAACTTGTGTACACACAACTCCACACGAATTTAAGAAGATAGAATCAAAAGACAACTGGGAATGCAATAGGTGCATCCAAAATAAATCCCTATGCACAATATGCAACACAGTTAAACTAAAATGGATTTTAGCAACATGTACCAGCTGTCTCAGGATGTATCATCATGCGTGCATACGTCGACACAACAATCTACAGAACAGAGCTAAAATACCATCACATTGGATATGCAACTCATGTGTACCTTTATCTTCTTGCTCACCCACAAACATGTCTCCAATTAAAAATACAGCAGTGTTTAAACTTGACATTATTAAAAAAGGATTGAGAATAGGTCATCTAAATGTTCGCGACATACTCTCTCGTACAAAAAAGATGATGTTCATATGCTCATAATTAATAATGACTTTGACATATTCATTATAACGGAAACGTGGTTATACCCAGAAATAGACAATGGAGAAATCGAGTTGCCAGGGTATCATCAGCCGGTAAGAAGAGATCGTCCAAACACAAAAAAAGAAAGTAAAGGTGGAGGAATCTGTGTATTCATAAAAAACAAATGGCAAGTAAATGATAGTTTTTTGTCACCATTCCCTCATCCCATTGAATCCATACAATGCCAAATCACCACCAACAACATGAGAACAATAAACATAATAGCTGTTTACTCTCCCAAAAACTATCCAATTATCTTTCGTGAGTCACTCCAAAGTCTTGTGAACAGTACAGAGAAACAGGAAACCTACATAATAGGGGACATCAATTGTGACATGTCTACTCAAAGCACGGACGTACGAGAAATAAATTCTATAATATATAAATCTGGGTTTCGTCAACTCATAAAGTACAAAACTCGAACGGCTGATTCCTCTGCAAAAACCATAGATGTGATTTTCACAAATCAACCTGACCTTCAATGTGAAAGTGGAGTGAAAGCATGTGGAATATCTGATCATGATCTGATCTACACAGTAAGAAAAAAACCAAAAGAATCCTTAAGTGAACCAACATACCTAAAATCTCGATCTTTGAAACAAATAAATGTAAATACATTAAATGAAAAGTTTTCCACTGCTCCATGGTGGATATTTACAATGAATAAAAATGTTAACGAAAGCTTCAAGCTGTTCAACTACTTTCTCACCTTCATTCTCGACCTCCTGGCACCAGCAAAAACTATGAGAACTAAAAAATACAAAAAGTCATGGTACACAGCAGAAATAGCCTCACTCACACAGGAACGAGAGAAGCAAAAGAAAAAAGCTAATAAATCAAGTTCAATATCTGACTGGATTAAGTACAAATCAATCCGAAACTTAATCAACAGAAAGAAAGAAGAATTAAAAGCCAGCGAAATAGGGCAACAGCTTAAAGGCAGCCAAAATGTGTCAAAAGACGCATGGAAATTATTTAATTGTGAAGTTGGGAGAAAGAAGGACAAACATACAATTAACTCGCTGAAAAATGAAAGTGGAAAAACAACAACAAATAAAAGTGATATTGCTAATATATTATGTAAATCGTTTGTTGAGAAAAACGCACCCGAGTGGAACCCAGACCCAACTATCCTACTACAAGAAAAATCTGAACGGACTGAAGAAACACTGACTACCATAATCGTGTCTAATAACGAAATAATAAAATCAATATTAAAGCAAAAAAATGATAAATCAGTGGGTCCTGATGGCTTTCATATAAAAACACTAAAAGCCTTAGTTTTCCCTCTCTCTATCATTTTAACTTACCTTTTCAACTTATCGATAGAATATGGAATATACCCCGACACATTAAAAGCGACTACTTTAACTCCACTATACAAAGGAAAAGGCGAAAAAACTGATTCTAAAAACTACAGACCTATATCAATTTTAAGTGTCATAGCTAAAATATTTGACAGTGTTGTGTACAATCATCTTTTCTCATTTCTAAATCTATTCAATAAACTTTCGCCTTCTCAACATGGATTTCGAAAGGAGTACTCAACTAAGACAGCAACTTTAAAATTCACCAACGACTGCTATATAGCCGGTGACTCTGGACAGTTTACCGGGGCAGTTTTCATAGACTTTAGTTCTGCATTTGATTTAGTTCCACACAAAGGACTATTACATAAACTTAAGTGTATTGGTGTCAGTGGAACTATGTTGAAGTGGTTTCAGTCGTATTTAAGTGGAAGAAATGTACAGGTGAAACTGGACGGATCCCTATAAGCCCCTCGTCAACTGAAAACAGGAATTCCACAGGGAAGCTGCCTTTCTCCTATACTATTCTCCATCTTTGTAAATGATCTGCCAAAAATATTCAAGAAAGCCAGCTGCATAATGTATGCAGATGATGTAATTATCTACTACTCTCACAAGTGCAAACATAACATTGAACTGACACTTAATGAAGAGATTAAGCGTCTACAAGAATAGGTAGAAAAGAACTGCATGATAATTAACACCGAGAAAACAAAATGCATGGTTTTTAAATCTATATACAAAAGATCTGATAGTTCTATCATAAATATCATAATAAACGAACGCACAATTGAACAAGTCCCTAGCTTTAAGTATTTAGGCCTAACTTTAGACGAACACCTGACCTGGCATGACCATTTTGACAATGTTTGTAAAAAA
>JAQIVE010004082.1:0-15248 GCA_034698285.1 Sminthurinus bimaculatus | reverse complement strand
AATGTCAATTATATATTATATAATAATATATTAATAATATTAATTATAATTTATAAAGTATAATGAACCAATTTATCACCTTTGAAAAGGTGAAGGTGGTGAAGTAGGTCTCCGTTTCAAACACCCTGTAAAATAAAATAGCAAAATATTCTTAACTTTAAATAGGTGGTACATACGCGAAATAACCAAAAGTTTCCTCAATAGTTTAAACTTTGGCAAAATTAATGGTATCTATAATAGGTTGTGTATAAAATTAACATAGGTACACATAAGTACGCAAAAATACATATTTATTATACAAACCTTGAGGAAAGGTCCGGCTCAAAAAACAGGCTCGAAGTCATTGGCATCACAGATATGGGCATGGTAGGTGTTTGGAGGCCTAGGTAGGCAGGAATCGTCACAACATTTGACACCGTCTCCCTACTCGTCACGACGATGGGCACCGTTCCTGCGGTGAAAGTGTTAAAATACGTGTAGGTGGTGGTCATGGTGTTTGTGAGGTAGGAAGAATGGAGGGACTCCATCAAGCTTGGTGGTATTGAACTCGGCTCTGCCTTTAGGTTCGGCGTGTATTCGATCGTTGGACGAAATTTTTCCGTGACCACGTTTGAAATTACCTAAAATTTTCAGTTTCAAATAAAATCATAATAATTACTTAAAAAATAGCCTCGAATTTTTTGGGACAAAAATTAAGTATGTAAATTGAGCTTGGTAAAACGTCTTTACGTGTTCCCGACTGTTCACAACTGTGCTCATATTCTCCAGAATGGTCGTCATATACGTAAATGTGGTCAGCATTGTTTTAGTCACCATGTCCGGAGTGGCTGACCGAACGATTGAGTGTAGTAGGTGATTTATCACATTCTGAATTGTAAATAAGGTTTATTAACTTTGTAGCAAAAATAAAAGGCAATTGTGAGGTGAAAAAAACATTATAAGAAACAAGTGCTGTCTAAGGGTCACAAAAAATGTGAATTGGTATTAACTCTCTCGAATTCTAAATCAAAATAAATGGGGTCCTGAGAGACTGAAAACGGATTTCGACTAAACTCGACCTGTTATTTCGTTAGGCATCATTCACAACATTTTTTCGACAAATTTCCACGAAGATTTTGCGTAGGCACTTGCTAAAAAAATGTACGAGTTTTCTTTATGTGTAATTTTAATTTTATTGAAGGTCAAACCTGTCCCGGCTTGCCAGGATGCTCTACAAGATGATACTGCCGGGAGACTGTGGACGGCGGAAATGTAATCGGTCTAGGACTGACCGGCATTGGAGAAATTAGTGACTTTTGATGTCCAAAGCCAATGTAGTCTGTCTTATCTCCTAAAATATGATTTTTTATTGATTATTTAGGACTTTTACTTGATTTCTTGGGAGAAATGTTGGGTAACATTTTCTTTTAATGCTTTTTAAAATCATTTTTTGGGTACCTTTGACTATGACTTCGACTCCATTACTCATTACTTTGGTAGCTAAATTTCTACCCGACTGTATATGAAGCCTCCCTTGTATTACACGATGCTCGAAGGGATCCGTCCCTCCCTCGTCCACTTTGTGTCCATCCGGCTGACCTTTCATTTTTACATTCACCCCTAGAAAATGAACAAGAGTTTTGTTTTTATGAATTTTAGTTTTACATATATTTTGATCATTTTTTAAACATGCAGAAAGGCAAAATTTATAATTCAGTATATTATTATCATAAAATCAAAGACAAAAACAGAAAGAACGGGCTAAAAAGAGATCTGAAGATGATAATAATTGTAATTTGTAATAAACAAACTACTGATTTATCATGCATACAAAAAATATGTACAAAAACTTGTCAGTTATAAAGAAAAGAAAAATGAGGAAGAAATTCTTGTAGAGAGAATATTGGGATTTCAATTCTATTTTAAATTTTAACTGGATAAACTCACCACGGGTTTCCCTTAATTTTGAAGATGTTCAGATATGCAAGCTGGAAAGTTTCGCCAAGAAGTCAAGAAGAAGAAGAATGCCAACAATTTACATAAAAATATCGCATATTATATATCGCAGCAAAAAGTTCAATTTGAAAGAATTACCTATTACCTACTACCAGTTTTGATTTTTACAAATCCATAATATGCTGATGAATCGTTAGTAGTTAGTACATATGTATATATGGATGCCGTTTTCGAGTGAAACATACATTTTTCTTGCTAAAATTTCCTGCCTAACTTTTGAATGACGTTAAACTACTTACACTATATCTGTGTTTATGGAGAACCGAATTTTAGGTGCTGTTTATGCGTTTTGTTCGCGGAGAAAGCATTCATAGAGTCTGCAAAGGTGAAAGCGACTTGTATATACACGCAATGTGCAGGGAGAGAAGCTTTGAAATAATTTAACAATTTTCTTTGTTTGGTGTTTTTCGTGATTCAACAAGTTAAATAAAATGAAAAAATTAATGACGACGACAACGATAAAGTGACAGAGAAGAAGTAAGTAAGAATACAGAGAGTTTTTGTTTTTTGAAAAGATGAAAGACAGATTTAGAAGTGGGGGAAACACATTTCATCATCATAATATCCGGAAGATTATTTGGCACACACTGTGTTTATTTTTATCTCATATTACCATCATCATTTCATTTAACACAATAACAGCATTTACATTTTATACACATCAATTTTTAAAATGAGTAGATTATATGATATTATATACACAAAAAGAATAAGAAGAAGGAAATTCCATTATCAATGTACGTATTTTTTCCCATCAAGTTGAAAAGGTCAAATCAGATCATGTAGTTAATAGACCTATCATTATTAGTATAGTATATTTTATATATAAAAGTACAAAAGTAGAAAAAATCTTGCAAGCATATGATTTAAAATCCAAAGCACACATCTTTGACACAAAATGAATCTCATGTAGATAAATCGGTATTAAAACTAGTTTCAAAAAAACACACAATGAATCATAAAAAATGAGCATTTCACAGAAAGAAAGAATGATGAAGAAAGTCAAATGATATTATAGAGACAGGACAGAGAGACGAAGGAAGAAAACTGAAAACGTTTTGTGTAAAAGTTTCATATCAAAATCATAGTCATAATTATTATCATTTTTTCATTATTATCTTGTACTAATAATATTCATTGATTGATTGTATTACATAATATTATATCGGCAGCCAAGGAAAGTAAAACTACAGTATTAATTAATATAATAATATACAATACAATAAGATTATCAAAAAAAGAAGATTGCACACACAAAGTTGCTAATAATATTTTCCTCAAAAATATTATAATATGGAAAATTCGCAACATATAAATCCAAACTCTTTCATTATACATTTCATTATAGAGAAGACCCAAAAAATCCGTTAAGTAAACTATTTAACATTTGGACACAATTATTAAATCTTATAATTTAAACTTGATACATACTATTCAACTTTCCACATTTTCCACCTTTGTCACGTTTCTTTAAGAATATTATGGATTATATTCTTAACTTGGATTTTTTTGGGGGATTACATACATAATATTATTTTAAATTGTATTTATACTGGATCTTTGTGGTTATTGTGCAAACATCTTCAACTTCCCTTTGTACAAAATATATGACAATAATAATAATTAGTAGTCGTGATTAAAATTACGTTATATTATCTATTTTACGTCCACACTTTTTCTATTTAAGTAGATAGTTTGATTTTCGTACAAAGACAAAATTGCTGTTGCTTGTTTCTTCTTCATCTTCCTATGTAAGTTTTTTTATGTACACATATGATAACACAAAAAGTACTAATAATATTATGGCGTTCATTATTAAATTGTAAAATATTTACTTGTATTTAACTATATAATCGTAAGTAGAATAGCTTGGGAGCAAAAAGCGCATCATATAACCTTAAATGCTAATGAAAAATGAAACCTATTTGCTGGTCAAGGGTCATATTTACATTGCAAAATATGTATATCTAATAGATATTTTATCTATGTTACAAAAAAAGATTAAATGATACTTTTTGCCCCCGCTTACTCCACTGCTTAAAAACTAGCCTTTAAATACCTAGACCTACGTATGTTGTGTATATTACTGCTGAAAATGTTTTGCTTTCACATTTTCTTGCTTCATAATATAATAATATCCAAAATAATTAAATTATATTCATAAACAATAATAAGTTATTGACATTATCACGTATGAATACAATCAACCATTTTTGTTCGTGTTGTAATAAAACTTATAACCTTACGATTCCCTACCTAAATAATAATAATATTATGTTATTGTTATTTGCTTACTGTCACTAATAAGTACATCATATATTATACGTACAGTATAACCTCGATTATACTGGTTAAAAAGCAATATATTTTGTATATTATATTGCATCAAAATATCATCATAAAATGCTTTTTTCATCTTCCTTTTCTTTTTTGAAAAATGGGGGTGATTAATTATGAAAAATCTCGTTTCTCATTCAGATTTGTCAAAATTACGTTACAATAAAGTTATGTTTTATAATACAAACGAACATTTTAACTCAACAAAATGACTCTATACATATACAGACAGGTTTTTTAACTAACTATATGTAATTCTAAGCACCTAACACGATATTATAAGCCTATACTTATTACTGATGTACATATACTTCTTGTTGTACACGGTATAAAAAATCGTATAAAATATTATGACAAAAGTTCACTATAATATATTATTATTGTGATTCGTGGATAATAATTATTACTCGAATAATTATTATTCACACACAATGTCTTTTCATCTTTTTACCGTTTTAATTGAGTCAGTATTACTTTTTGACTCAATTAAAGCAATAATTTTTTTAAATTACATAATCATACTTACTATCTATGTATATGTATACGAAAAAAATTAATTTATACCCCCGGAGTCTTTTTATTTTAAGCAAAAGAGGCCCTTAATCTTACATCATAAATAAAAAGATTATTATCATTATTATCATTGCTGCGGGCATGTATTACATACGGAAAGATTGCAATATTATTTTTTTACACAAAAAGAACATTTGATTGAACTTTTGCCCACACGCTAATAATCATTCAATAATAATAATAATGATAATTAAATGTACACTAATATACTTAATAATAAAAACTTTTCTTAATGCGTTTTTAGGACACGCTTTGACTATTCAACAAAAACCTTCCACTATCGCCCAGAACACTGTCCAAACTCTGAGTTGGTTTGAACAAGCCAACCACAACAAGATGTTGATCTTGATTAGCAAGTTGGTCTTGGCCGCCGTCACTTGTTGTTAAAAATGATAATGAGGAGGAGGAGGAAAACAAATTAGAGTTGGAGGAGTAACTATCTTCTAGATCCACGGTATAAAGTGGAATATTATTAATATTATTACTATTGCTATTACTATCATAAATATTATGTTCATCATCCTTGGAATGATTATCAACAGATTCTTCAACCTCAGCCTGTGTGGGAAGTAATTGAAATTGGTATTGTGTTTGTTGTTGTTGTGTTGTGGTGGTTGGCCTAATCTGTATATTTTCTACATTGTCCCCTATCGCTAAACTGGCACTACTGACACTTCTCTTTGCCCTTGACTCTCCTCCTACAGGGACAGTTTGAAGAACTGTGCTAAACTCTCCCGGATTTCTACCAGACACATAGAGGGTGACTACAGAAAATTCCTCCTTGTTATTATTGGCTGCCGGGGGTTTCTCTACACTAACCTTTTTATTTTGTGTCTCCTCTTCCTGCTCAAACTCTTTATTGTTATTGTTGCTAGTGATTTGTGTCTGGAGGTTTTGTACTGGGATTTGTGGTGGTTTTGTTGGCAGAATATTAGCCTGTTGTTGTGCGGCAAGTTGTTGTTGAAGGAGTAACTGTTGTTGTTGCTGGAGAAGGCCTTGAAGGAGTGCATTGTTATTATTATTATTATTGTTATTGAATCCAAGTTGGCCGAGTTGTGTTTGCATTTGGAGGCCTAAGTGATTGTTGAGGGTGGGTGTGGGTGTAATGATTGTTGAGTCTGTGATGAATTCTGTGGCTGTGATTACATGAGTACTGCTCTCGACAATGGTCGTCTTAATACTTTTGCCATGCAACGTGATGGGAATTATTGTGGATGAAAAATCTGTAACGGTAGTGACATAAGAGGTGGTCTTTGTATTATAGTGTGTAATAGGGGTGGGAGGGTCTCCCGGATTATTGAAATTATTCTGGCCAAACTGTTGTTGTTGCGGCCCATTGTTGCCTAGTAGCCCCAGATTCCCAATGTTAAGGTTAGCCGGGTTGAGATTAAGATTACCCAGTAATTGGTTTAGTAGGAGGTTAGTGAGTTGGTTCTGATCGGTTAGTGGATTGTTAGTGACGGTGGACACTACTGGCTCAACAGAGTAGACAGTGCTCGGAACGATATGCGAAAAACTCGTTTTCCGACCACGAATCGTCGTCGGAGTGAAAGTTACGGAGGTGGTCGTACTCTCGCGGATGAAGAAGCGAGTCACCTCGGTCACCCCAAAGGAGGGTGTCGAGGTCAACTCGTTGTTGAAAACTAGGACAGGAGAGCCCTGATACTCGGAGCGGGTATACTGATAAGGTTCCAGCACCTCCTTGGAGGCACTGGGAGTCAAAATCGTCTTGTACTCGGTCACTTTCCCGTTCACCACGGGGATCGTCGTCTCCGCAGGCACGTAGTGCGTCACCGTGATGACCCCAAGGTCAAACGAGGGCTCAAGGTTGTACTCGTCCTTACTGTTGTCCCTGTCCCGGGTGTAGGTGTCATAGCGGCCTCGACCTCGTCCGGAAGAGGAGGAGGAAGAAAGGGAGGAGGAGGAGGAGGGAAAACCACCACGACCCCGACTCGTTGACCTGGGCGTCGTTCCTCGGTCACTGGTGAGTGAGGAGGAGTCCCGATAACGAGATCGGAAGCGGGTCGAGCGGGAGGTGGTGGTGGGGGCAGCCTCTGTCGGTCTTTGGTAACGGGATTGATTTCGTCGGGAGGTGAAAGTTGAACTAGGTGATTTATTAGTGTTAGTGTTATCTCGATCTCTACTACTACTACTATCTCTAGAGGAGGAGGGGGAGCGACTATTACTATTAGTTATGGGGGAAGAGTCAGAGTTTGTTAAGGTAAAGGGTGTTCGTCGACTAGTCGAGGTCGGTTGGATTCGTGCTCGAAATCGATTACTTGGCGTCCTTACTGTAGTCGTGGTCGTCGGTGGAGGAGGAGGAGCAGCAGTCGGGGAGTCGTAATAGTAGTCATCATAGTCTGAATTAGAGATAGGGGAGGAGATACGTGAGCTTGCCTGTCGGCTTCGACTATTAAATACATTTGATCTTAAAGTACCTCGACTATTTCTAGTACCAAAATCTACTTGCCTGACTGAGCGCTTCAGCACTCTTTGCCCTGATGACGAAGAACTTCCAACTACTGCAGACGACGAAGAGTCATCCTCCAAATACTCATATGATGAGTATGGGGCTGCAACTCGCTGCTCTAAAAATTCCGAACCGCTGTCCAAAAGATCCGCTACATGGACAACATCTGACCCTGAATTTCCACCGTTTTGAAAGTGAAATGGAACTTTTATCCTTGTGGCGGAGGGTGCAGACTCCTCAGCCGTCGATTCTTGTTCACTGTTTATTGACTTGTCTCCAGTGCTCTCGGACTTTTCCTCCGAAGGAGCTGATTGTGAGCTGACTGGGACTGGAGCAATCGTTAGATTTTGTGAGGGATAATTTTTACTCTCCTCATACTCCAACTCATAACTGTCGTCCTTGGCGGCAGTTGTACTGGTGCTACCTTGAGTTGGCCCGGGTCTCACGAGTCCCCGATTCGGGAAGGAGGCGGGTCGTGGCCGGGGTGAAAATGTCCGTTTTGTGGTGGTGCTCACTGGAGCTGGAGCGGCGGTGGTTCTTTGCCGATTTTGGAAAGAAGGTCGACTCGTGGGTTTTGAAATGAGGGACTTGAGACTGTTGGATGTGCTGGGAGTCTCAACCGGGTTGGAGCTACTGGCTTGTCCATCACTGTCTGTCTCTTCTGGATTTTGGGAGGAGGCAGCAGAGGTCGTGCCCCGAGTTGCGGGAGTTGGGCGACTGAAACTTCCTCTCTTAATGAATGGAATGTTTCGTGGAGTTGTTCTTGGAGGCTCCCTTGGTGTGGTGGAGGCTGTGACGGGAGTGGAGAGTTTACTATTCAGTCTGGAGAATCTGGAGCCACCTCCAATTCTTCCAGTGTTTGGAAGGCCATTTGTTTTGGCTGGAGCGGCCTCCGTTGTAGTGCTGGTTGATGGAGAAGCGGAAGGTGCGGGCTCTTCATATTCATACTCGATAATTTCATACTCTTCATCCTGAGGGGCCACCTGACTCGCTGTGGGCTTGACCGTCGTCACTTGGACGGAGGCAGAGGTTGGAGCGATGAAACTGGAGGAGGTGGAACGACCTCGAGGATTGAATCTACTACTGACTGTGCCTCGGGCTCCAGCACTGCTGCTGCCCCCACCAAAAACTCCGCTTGAGCTGCTGCCTCTACCCGGGAATCCCGCGGAAGCGGAGCCGCGTCCTCGATTGGCGGTTCCAGGGAGAGCGGAGGAGGAGGAAGAGCCTCGATTGTTTGCAAATCCTCTGGAGGAGGAACCTGAACCTCTTCCGGGGAAGGAGGAAGATCCTCTTGAGCCACTGCTAGTCGGTGAAATTGAGGCAGAAGCTGAGGATCCACCGGCTGGACTTCCTGGACGAGCAGCACCTCCAGGTCGTTGGAATCTGGAGCGATTGGCTCCAAATGGAAGGCGTGGAGTGGCGGCGGAAGAGTCTGGAGACGCTCCACTGCTACTTACACTAGCTTGAGTTGTCACCTCAACATTACTGTCCGCACTGCCCGGTTTGACAAATTTGTTTCGATTCCTATTTGCAAAGGAAGTTCCTCGTGCTGGAGAAGAAGAGGAAGGAGTGGAGGCACTTGAGGAACCCGCAGCCAAAGTGGCAGTAACTGTGGGAGTTACATCAGTTCTGGATACAACAATGGCACTGGATTGTCTTCGTCTTGGAGCAAAGGCGGGTCGGCTTCTTGTGGTGAAAGGCGTGATGATGGGGGTGAAGCTCTTGGAGGTGGCGGTGAAAGAGAGACGACTACTGCCTCGATTGTTTCTTCCCGGGGAGAATCGTAGACCCGGAAGCTTTTTCACCGGTTTGGTCTCTTCATCTTCCTTGTCTCCTCCTGATTGTTTTTCCGTGGTGGTTGGAATTTCGGTGGTCTCGCCTTCAGAGCCCTCAATTTGAGTGGGATTAACCGTTGTAAATTCATCTGTCTTGCTGGGGTTGAGAACATAGCGGCTGGTGCTCTCAATCACTTGAGCATACTGATTGTCGATGAAGGTGCCCAAAATCTTGCTGGTGTAGTAAGTTGTGTGATCACCCTCAACAAGGGAGCCGTCCACAATTCGGACTAACCCAGTTTTCAAGGGGTTCTCGCTTGGCTCCAAAACACTCACAGTCACGGGGTTTCTTTGAACACTGCTTGACCTCTCAATGAGTTGAGCATATTTCCCATCAATAATGGTGCCATAAGCCTTGGTGTTGTAGTAGGTCGTGGCTCCGCCATCAGCATCCTCGGTTTTACCCGCATTGATACTTACAAGGCCAGTGGGGCTGGCGGTGGCATCGTTGATAAAAACAGTTTCGGCCAAGACGGTGGGTTTAATGAGTTCGCTGGTACTCTCGAGCACTTGAGCGTAGATTCCATCAATGTAGGTACCAAAAACGTCGGTCGAGTGGACGGTTGTGGTTCGGTCCACAACTTCGGAGGAGACGATCGTGGACAAGAGACCGGTGGGGAGGTCGTAGTCATCGTCATGTTGTTGATGGTCATTGGAGCTGATCTCTGGTTTTAAGGAACCTCCCACCGCTCGTCCGTTGACTTGTGATGGAACGATGGAGGAGGAAGAGCCCTCAGGAAGGACAGCCGAGGCAGAAGGCGAGACTGATGGTGCATTTGTTCCGCTCACAATGTTGGTGACCGTCTCAAGTCTGCTAGTGACAACTGTTTCGTCCTTGACATAGCTCGTCTAAAAATAAGAAATAAAAATTACGTTAAATTATTTTTAACAGGAAAAATTGAACTTTTTTTACGTTAGTTATTTTATGAATCGAATAAAATTTGTTTTTCAATAAAGAATTTCATTTACCGTGTAATAAGTATATGTCGTGTAGTATGTAGTAACTTCAGGTTCATCAGCTGGGACAGCAGTAGCTGTGGGGGCAATTTGATTTTCCTCGGGTGATTTTGAGGAAGATGGTGCAATATCGTCAATTCCAGGGGTGACAACATTTGACACAGTTTCCTCTCGACTATTGACAACGGGATTGCCATCACTTCCATAGGCCGTCGTCCAGTAGGTAAAAGTTGTGAAATAGGTAACTACAAAAACAAAGAAACGAGACAACAAAATTAGACATTTTTCACTTTTCACACACTTTACACTTTCTTTTTATTTTTTTTCAAATTTCAAAAAAATGAAATAAATTTTAAATTTTCCTTACTTGGATATGTTGGTTCAACGGAGGTGGATGGAGCAGCTTCCGATTCACTGGCCGTAGACTCCTCGCTCAAGTCACTGGCAATATTGGTCACAGTCTCAAGACGACTGGACACAGTCGAGGTACCGCCCTTGTAAAATGTCCTACAAGTAGAATAAAATAATCTCGTTAATTTCATGGGTAATAGTTTATATTTTAAAATTTCGATTTGATTTCAAAAGAAACTATTTTGCTTACGTGTAAAATGTGAAGGTTGTAAAGTAGGTTTTGAGAGCTGGAGTGGCCTTTACAACTTCATTGTCATCGCTTTCACTATTGTCCGCCTGCTTTTCACCATCCTCATGATCATCCTCCAATTGATTTCTTATGGTAGTCGCCTCACTGCCATCAAGCTCATAATAATCATTGGCAATGGTCGTGGCTTCTGGCTCATCTCCCTTGTTGGTACTCATGGTAGTCTCGCTCGTCTCACTCAAATGACTGCCAACTTCATTCAAATCCGTGTCATCCTCATTCTTCTTTGGTGTTCGGCTAGCAGGGACATTTCTTCCAGAAATCTTGGTGGGTTCAATAGCCTCACTGCCATCGACAACCCCAGTTCTCAAAATGGTGTCACCAACTTGGACTTTAGTGTGGGTGGCCAAGGAGCTCTTGAGGATGCTCGTGCCATCCTTGAACATGGTCGTCAAATAGGTGTATGTAGTGAAGAACGTAGTTTCCTTTCCATATGGAACTGGAGACACAACGTCCGCCTCTTGATCCTCATCATCATGGTCATGTTGAGTGGTGGATTCAACCTCATCATCATCATCATCATGAGCACTAGCAGTTGGAGTAACGATTGAAGGGTCTGCAGCTGAGGGCGAGATTGGGATGAATTGAGTGACAGTTGGTACAACATTTGTGTGTACCTCCGTTCGGCTCTTGATTGATGTATTGTCCCCGTTGAACAGAGTGGTGAAGTAGGTAAAAGTAGTTTTAAAAGTCCGGAGAACTGTGGCCTTAATTGGAGCAACGGAAGCGGATGGAGTGGCTTCAACCTCTTCGCTTTCCTCCTCTTCTGTGTGGATGGATGTGGGCTCAACCTCTGCGGAGGAGGAGAGACTTGGAGTCTTGGAAATGAGTTTGGATCGACGGATCAAGCTGAATTTTCCAGCAGATTTTGACTTGAAGCCTCTGGAGGATTGAACCGCATCACTGCTGACGATGGCACTAGAACTGACGCTGGGACTAACTGTCGGCGTGATTTTGATGGACGATGATGATGGTGCGTGTGGTACAGATTGAGTCAAAGTGATGACATTGGAAATGATTTCCTCTCGACTGGAGACGCTGGAGGTGGATCCAGTGAAGAAGGTCGTTAGGTAGGTATAAGTTGTAAAAAAGGTCCTGTATACAAGTTGGACGCTGGAAGGTTCCAAACTTTCGTCACTCTCGTCTTCACTTTCAACCTCGCTTTCACTCTCATCCTCAGCCTTTGTTTTCGAGGGTTTAACCTCGCCGTCTTGTGATGGGGCAACGGAGGGTTCGACGGGTTGAATGGAGGCACTGCTTGGAGAAAAGTTGGCAAATGTCTTTTTGACCAAGCCAACAGCGGTTGATGTGACCTCTCGACTTGTCACGGAGGTAATAGTACTGTCCCCTTGTGGCTGAAAGTAGGTCTAAAAATTAAAAAAAAAAATATAAAAATTACGTTTCAAAATTTTTTTTAACAATGAAAATTGATTTTTTTCTAAACCAAATTTACAGGTACTTTATGAAAGAAATTTATTTTCAATAAATAATTTAATTTACCGTGAAGTATGTGTAGGTCCGGTACACCGTTGTAGGCAATGTTCGAGTGATGAATACGGTTTGATCATTTTCATGGTCATCAGATTCAGAGCCAGAACCAACCACTGGAGTTGATTCGAGTTGGTCAATATCATTGACCAAGACTTGGTCTTGAGGTCGACCCGCGACCTTCCGCCCGGTCTCAATCTCATTCTCCAAATCCTCTTTGCTCTTTGGAGTGGTGGTGGAAGTGGAAGAAGTACTACTGACTGTGGTTGTATAACCGTCATCATCATCGGATCCCTCTGGGCGACCAGTGGTGGTCTGAGGATCCTCTTCCTCACTACTCTTGCTCTTGCTCTCCGTCTTGGATGGTCTACTCGATTCGGTGGATGTGCTTGTGGAGCTTGTAGTAGAAGTTGTGGTGGTGGTTCGTCCAGTAGTTGAGGATTGTTCCTCAATACGGTCAGTTGTTGCTTCATCATCATCACCACTCTGGCTACTTTCTGTGGTGGTCACATCAAAGCTGACCACACTAGCAGAGGCCTTTGTCTTGAATTTATTGAAGGAGGCCGAGGCAGTTGGTCGAATGGAAGAGACTGGAGAACCAACGCCAATGGATTTACTTGGAATGAGTTGGAAGACGGTGCTAGTACTCTTGATGACCTGGGCATAACTGTCCCCAATAAAAGTTCCATAAATGAGTGAGGTGAAGACAGTTGTTGTTTTGTCTCGAACAACCGAGCCTCCGATGGATTTTACCAGTCCGGTTGGATTTACTCGATCAGTTTGGAAGACGGCAGTAGTTGCTGTTGAGGAGACTCCACGAGTGAAAACTGGAGCTGGAGCAGGAGCAGGAGATGAAGAAGGAGAAGACGAGGCGGATTGTACAGAGGAGGACAATAATTTTGACTGGAGATGTTTGGGGAGGAACCGAGATCTTGAGGGGAAAACGGTTTTTCTTGCGGGGGAGGAGGCAATTGGCGACTGAAGAGTGGAGCTTGGGATGTTGAGTTGTGGGGTTGGCTCGTCATCATAAACGTAGGTTTTGGCTCCTTGTTGTTTCAACAGGATTCGAGAGTCGCGATTCTCCAGGCCATGGAAAACGGTTTGAGTGCCCGAGACCAAAACGGTGGTTTCACTGGGCGAGAGCTCTG
Source organism: Sminthurinus bimaculatus (assembly GCA_034698285.1). Classification (NCBI taxonomy): domain Eukaryota; kingdom Metazoa; phylum Arthropoda; class Collembola; order Symphypleona; family Katiannidae; genus Sminthurinus; species Sminthurinus bimaculatus. The sequence goes on along the minus strand of JAQIVE010004082.1, from coordinate 1,787 downwards.
TTGTGTTTTCATCCTCATCCGTCGACTTTGGAGTGGTGGTCAACTGTTGATTTTGTCCATCCTTTTGTTTTTTGCTCGAGCGCACCGGCAATTTTGGAGTGGTGGCAACGGGGCCCTCAGGAGCTTCTTGGGTGGTCGTGGTAGTTGTGGGTGGGCTACTTGAATATTCGAACCGTGTGGGCTCTACAGTGGGACTCTTGGTTCGACTGGCTTGAACGGACATGTCCTCGATAATTTTTGTTCGGGGCATGAAGACAATGACGGTGTTGCCAACGGTCGTGGTAAAGTCGGCGAAACCAACATAGGTCACAGTAGCTCGTCCAGTACTGGCCGCACTTTGGAGGTCATTTTCCGAATCAACTAGGTCAACAAAGGCTCGGTGGCTTCGATAAGATTGAGGTTGAGCCGGTCGAGCATTTACTGCAGCAGCAGCCGCAGCCTGTACTTGTTGTTGATGCTGAGTAGTTGGCTTAGAGGTTGTGGTTGATCTCTGGAAAACTGGGGCAGACTGACTCTTTTTCACTCCCTTGCTCACGCTACTCTGTACGTTGACCACGACCTCCGAATCGGGGTTGGAGGAAGCTGTTGTGGTATCGAAAATATTGGTCGTTTCATACTTTTCGTTGTCCTGACCCACGGTGAAGGTGGGCAAGCTGGCTTGACCTTGAGCCTGAGCGGGTTGAATTTGAACACCGTCAACAACAACGACTCCTTCACCATTTCCAGCAACTTTTCTTCCCGTTGGAATTTCATTGTCATCAAACATGTCCGAACCAGAACCAGGGCGAGCTTGACTTTGTTGTTGGGAGGAGGAAGAAACGGAGAAAGATCGATCCTTTTTGCCAATGGTAACAGTGACCTGATCAATACTTGGAGTTGGACCACTCTGTTGTTCCTTGGCACCGTCCACTTGAATTGAGTCTCCAGTGCTGGGCTCAATCTCCACCAAAATTCCTTCCATCCGTTGACCTTCGATGGAGCCCTCAATGGGGATTCTCTCGTTGTTTGAGGGAACGATGACCTTCAAGTTTCGTGACATGTCAACCACCACATTTCCTCCATTTCGTCCATTCTCAACCTCCAACGTTTTTCCAGCCCCGATATTTCCCGCACTTTTACTCGGCTCAATCACTGTATTGCCAAAGAAGAAGAGGAAAGTCTTGAGATTTTGGATGTAAGTGCCGGTGAAAACGTTGTAGGTGGTTTCATCTCCAGAGGGACTGTCCGTGTGAACGAATTTTCCGTGAGTTCCCGTCACCTTGACCTCACTGTCCCGATTGTTGTTGGGGCGGAAGGCTCTCAGCCTATTTTGGTTCTCAATGATGCCCAACTCGGCCACGACATTTTTCCGACCACCATTTCCACTGTTGTCAAAACGGCCATTGAGGTGTTCGGGGAGGAGAAGATTGATACTGGCGGTGTTGAGAGACTGAGCACTCTTTGTTGGCACCACAACAGTTCTCACTCGAGGATCTTGGTTTTGATTTTGTTCATTGTCGTTGTTTTGACTGTACAAATAGGCAGACTCTAACATTTGTTCTCGGTCCAAAACTGGAGTGGCATAAATGACACCTTCCCCATTTCCGTCTGGGTGTGCAACGGAGGTGGCCACAATTGGATCTGTGTACCATGGGGGGTAGTGAACGTTCGAGTAGCTAGACACTAGTTGAGCATAAGTTCCGTCGATGTAAGTGCGGTAAAAGTCGGTGGTGTGGGCCGTGGTGGCATAGCCATTGATTTCGTTGGAGACAGTCGATGCGATGAATCCAGTGGGCTTTATCATGTCC
>JAQIVE010004081.1:0-15249 GCA_034698285.1 Sminthurinus bimaculatus | reverse complement strand
CTGCATAGAGAGAAAAACACCTGGTAAACATTGCAAGACACTAAAAAGAATGCAACATGAAAGCGATTCCCTTTTTGCGAAATCCTCGTCTTGTACTTACTTTGTACTTTAAAAGAGTATGTAGATGAGGCAGAGGTGTAAGAGAATCTCTTTTGTTTTCTATCATGAACATGGCAATTATTTTCAATGCAAGTGTGAGAGTTGGAGAAGAGTGTATATATGAAGTGTGAGACAGATCCAAATCCAAGTGATGCGGAAATCTCTGCTAATTGTTGCAGGGACAAGACAAAAAGGTTCTCAGTCCTACACTCAACGCGAGATCGCCTTTGCAAAACTAAAAGTAAAACTAAAACTCTTGTTTTGTCTTTTGTGTGTAATATATATTACGTTTGAGACTTTGTAATGTTGTGTGCGGTTTACTCTTTTGTTCGATCCTATAATTTAAAGGGATTATGTCAAGCAAATATGTATACATATACACTTTTGCATACATGTATATTATTTAAAATTTCTTTAGGTTACAGGTACATATGCCCCATGCTTTCATACCAATTTGCTTGAGTGAATAAAAATGCAAATTTACCACGTGTGTTTGATCGGGACTGATTCTTGATCGTCGCATATGTCCAATTTCTAATGCAGTTTCATGAAATTGTTGAAAATCGTTTCGATTTGAATGCTGCAACTTGGTGACAAAAGTAGAGCGTCAATGTACTTACATGTACAAGTACATAATATATGCATGTATTGTAATTAAGTGTTGCTAATTAGTATGCATAATAATTATCATCACGAGTTACGGGTAAAGGACAAACATATACATACTAAAGTATTTCTCGTTTTGTATTTAATAGTACCTTATACAAAGAATAAAAAGGGATTGAATAGATTAAAGTTGTCCGTAAAAAGAAATTGTTACAATAATAGGACCATAATAATAAATCCAATTACTACAAACTTTGTACCTACTCTTTGACTCATTCATCCAGGTTGACAATGTCAAATGTCAATAACTCCTGTATGTGTACACAGTTGTACAAATGAAAATGACCTGCTTTGTAAGTGCAAAGTGCTTAAATTACTTAATGACGACAAATCTGGATTTTCTGAAGTAAGAAAAAATGAGAAAAAGTTGAAAATCGTGACAAAATACACAATGTATGTACTTCATACGTACGAAATGTTGCACCTCATAATTACTTTAGTTCCAAACAGTAAAGATTTTATTCTTACACATGCAAAATACGAATTAAAAAAATTTACTTCGATATTTACTTCACAAGAATTCTCCAAAAAGATGCAGCAAGAAAACGTCTGTAAACGTTTTTTGCCAGTGTCGTTGAGTTTGGTTTGCGTGTTGTATGGAAAAATTGCAACAACTTCTATCCATCCTTGATACTGGAAAACACAAAGAAAATGAGTTTAGCGAATATTTGCAAACATTCCTCTTTGAAAAATCCCTTCATTTCCGTATTAGAATCGTTTAAGGATCGTTTACGTCGTGTGTGTTTTGGTACTTTACATCTGTAAATGGCGAAATCGTCAATCAGTGCAAAAATGTTATAGCCTACTTTTCATTATAAATAAAACATCATCGGATTTTGTAAGCCAAACACACTGTTCTATTGTATTGAACGCTAGCCTATTCAGGATGTAGTGTGCAGAATTTTGATTACCCACATGCATAAGATCCAGCATGATAATATCTGTTGAATATCTGTTAAATGTTAAAGTTTAAAGTGCTAAAATTTGCACAACCACATTACCAGCAAAGTATCTACTATAATAATATCTACTTGGATTACTTATTAATCACAAATAAAAATGTCGCTACTATTAGTATTTATTAAGAGTATTCGGTGAAGTTTTATTATAATATCATGGAGTCGAGTAATCTCCAGAGTCAATGTGACTTAAATGGTCCATTGTGTACCGATTCGTCAAGTAAGTATTATAATATTTATGTCCTTCAACTTTTTTTTCATTTCATTCTATCATTAGTTTATTGTTTATTAACTTATTAACTACAATATATTATTGAGTTCATGTCATAATGTCATAATATGTTTCGTGCAACATCATCGTTATGCATTTTGAAAAGGTTATTTTTTGCAATATTTGTTTAGAGTTGACGGACGATGTAATAATGGGAGGAAGGGATCTTGAAAATGAAACAACATCACTTCAAATAGGAAAAACAATTCACATAATAAGAATAGAAGAAAAAGTTGGAGAGGCTAATGATAATACAGTTAATTCAATAGCCAACAAAGATGAGGATAAAGTTTCCACAGTTGATTATTCAGCTGCAACAAAAGTTACGGGAGAAGACAAAAATAACTCATCAAAAATTGAAGATAGTTTAATTATTACCGTCGATGAATGTCAAACAAATGAAGGAGAAGGAGCTAATATCGTAAATGAAGGAGGAGTAGAAGAACCTGATATGATAAATGAAGGAGAAGAAGACAATAATATTGTAATAAATGAAGGAGGAGTAGAAGAACCTAATATGATAAATGAAGGGGAAGAAGACAATAATATTGTAATAAATGAAGGAGACAAAGAAGCTAATGTAATAAAAGTACAACATGAGCAACATAACGATCCTAAGGATAATGAGCAAGAAGTAATACAGATTGACCTAACTGTTGATGACCATGAAACGACTGGAGAACAGCAGCAAATAGTAGACGAAATTATGGATGTATCAGTATCAGAATCAATAGAACATAACTCTGATTCCATGCTACAAGTAGAAACGGATGATAGAGAAGACGTTTCTCATAATCTAGAAGATAAACCTGCTGTAACTTCATCATCAACAGCAGCATCAAAGGGCAGTCATAATCTTGAACAAGGGGAATCTATGGATCTATCTACGGATATGGAAGTTGATGACATACACGATGATGATGAAGACAAAGAAGAGGAAGAGGGACACAACTTGATACAAAATAGAATAACAATAGAAAATCCAGATAGTATTTTCAAATGGCGTGAGGACCTCGTAGACGCTCGAAAAACAAATGAATTCGACCTAATTATTCTCCGTCAAGTTGACTTCTTTTGTGATTCGGCTGAGAACAGTGAAAACTATTTGATATCTGTACAAACCTGCCCAACAAAGTTTTTCACGTATCATTGTGTAAAAGCTATGCATCTAGCTTCAAGCCAACTCTTCACTCCTGCCATTAATATTATATGGAAGCTAAAGGCTGTGTTAACTTTATATCCATTAGACCTACAACATCAGAACTACGATGTTCAAGGCTTTCATTATCTACTAGACTCTACTCTTCAGCATATCATGATTCAAAAAGAAGCTTTTCGTGACAAGGACGAAGAAGAAAAAGAAGTAGGGGACTGTGCGATAATTCTTGACCCTTTTGATGCTGATAGTGAATTGTGGAATAAGCTGTCTAATAAATCACAATGTACGCTTCTCGCTGCTAAATTGTATTATTTAATGCTAGTCGGACTACCAAGTGATTCCTTGCAAAATTTGTCCAATCAGGTAAACAAACTAATTGTAAATGTAATAGATAACTTTAAATATGTAATTAGATTAAACTTTATGACATTGGTAATAATTAGTTGCCTACTACTATATACTATATAATAATATGTACAATGGATTGTAAATGTTGGGCTTAAAAAGTGCTGAATGTTTTGTTTCATTATAGATACTTAGCCATTGTCAAGATGTTGCTGAATGGTTTTGCATGGACTGTTGTATAAGAAGTAGGAAAAGACGAGAAAATAATCTGCCTATTGTAAAGCCTAAGAAATCTGAAATGAAATCTTTGCATTCTGCCCTCAAGTTGGAGCCAGCTAATGCAATGGTCTGGACTTTGATGCTTGAAACCATGTTTGATTTCATGAGGACTGACGATCGACACCCTAAAGTCACAATTTTGGGGAAACGCCTTGAAACGGTCGATGATATTGCAGTTTTTATTCATGACGAATTAAAGTAAGTATAGTAATTTTGAATACACAACATCAATAACATTAGGAAAAGTTCATATTATACATTATAATATAGATCATTATTCATTAGTAGTATAAAAAAGAATGAAGAATAATGGTAAACTATTTTGATCATTTTTAATTGAAATAGAAACCTTTTACAATATGAAGTCCAGATTCCGATATACATATTACTTGAAGTTCACCTACTAGCAGCTAACTTTTACGGATATAAAAATTTGAGCAAGGAATCTGTTTGGGATCGTGATCTAAAGAAATCATATGCAAAAAATGTAGAAGATGCTAAAAATTTTATGTTACAAAGTCATCAGAAACATCTCCTTGGAGCTTTATCAATTCATCCAAAGAGCTGGAAAGCAAATCTGCTAATAGCTTTCAAACATTTACAAAAGGTATTTAGTTGATAAACATTATAAATTATAATATTTATCATTAGTATGTTAAATTTTGGGAGCATGTCTTATTTTTTTATTTTACATTCCTCCAGAGCCAGTAAAAACTTTAAAGCTAAGTTCCTGGGGTAGGGTGTCGCCCACCTCAGGTCTTGAGCTCACAAAATAATCAATAATCACCTCTTAATGATGATGGTTTTCTTACAATGCGAGTATAGTTTGAGCGAGATGAGGCCTTAAAGAGACTAGAACTGGCGCTGAAACAAGATTCTTTGAATGTAAACCTGGCCTTGGTATACATTCGAATTTTAATTGGGGGAACAGAAGAGCAGCTCATGCAAGCCTGTGTAACTATAAATGAAGCAATCAAAATAGCCTCTGAGTACGAGTGGCCTTTACTAGCTCGAACCCATCTGTACTTCCTCAAAGGCTGCGTAAGCTGGATGAATGGCAATTTAGACGAAACCCTAAGGAATTGGGTCGAAGGACTAAATTTAAGTAGACCTCACTTTCTGTGTCAAGTTAGTTTTTTCAATTTGAATTACACGTTGCAATTTCAAACGTCTATTACAATTTACATGTACCTATTTATATTATGGATTTTGATTTTTTTGTTATAGTTTTTCACTTGGTCCAAGACACAAATACGAAAGTACCTGTGGCCTGATACTTTTACAAACTTTGAAGGTCTGCAACAATCTTATTTGTATAGTGATAGTACTTTGCTTTCTTCTACATGTATCATATCAAATTTTTATAATTATTATCATTTTTATGTGTCATTTTGTTTTATGTAAAATGTAGTTGTTGAAAATCTGAAGAACGAACTACGGAATTTGGAAATTTCTGATTCACTTGAAGATGATAAGAAAGAAGCTGCTAGTGCTTTTTTGTTGGAAATTGAAGACTTATTCCCATTGTAAGTTTTAGTTTTAGTACTTAGTACTTTAAAAATGCTATATTGGTTGCATACTATACTATATGATAATGACAAATAATATAATATACATACAAATTTATTTGAAATAATATGTTTGTTTTGTTCGTTCTATTTAAAATACAGAACTTCAAACATAAATAAAGAATTGAGAAAGTTAAAGAAGAAGTGGTTCTATCTGTTTGGGACTCCAAATTATGAGACCGAGAGTAGTGATGATGATGATGATGGTAAAGATACTACCAATGAAGACCAAAGCAGCATGTGTGAAGTGATTGATTTAGATTCTGACAATGAAATTGACGAAGCAAGTACCTGTTGTCACCATCCGTTAGAAGATGAAGAAAATGAGGAACCTGAATTTATAGATTTAGGCAATGAAGCTGAAGAAGAAGAGCAGGAAGGAAACGAAAAAGGTGAAGAGGAAAACGAAAAACCTGAGTTTGTAGATTTAGGCAGTGATGAAGAAGAACAAGAAGAAGAAGTAGAAGATGAAATTGGAGAAAAGGAGGAACCAGAATGCATTGATTTGGACAGTGACATAGAAGAAGAAGCAGAAGGAGTGGAGGAAGAAGAGAAAAAAGAGATTGAAGAATCACCCATTAAAATTACTTTAGCTTCACAACATTCGCCAAAACCAACAATTCATTCATCATTCTATTCACACTATTCCGACGACGTGAATATGGAAATATCTGATACCAATGCAAATTGGATTCGTTGTGGAAAACAATCAAGTGAAATAAAAACTGATTCTACAGCTGCTACTACCGCAAATGTAATAATCATTGACAACAATAGTAGTGATAACCCTCTCCAAAGTCCCTTAGTCAACGGAAATATTGAAGAGTACGTGATTAATGATAGTGATGAAGACGGGGAGAAACAGGAGGAGGAAACGTCAATGCATACAACTCATCAGCCGTCGTTGTTTAGCGATGAAGTTAGTAAAAGTTCTGAAATTGCTCAAAGTGAAGGAATTAAAAACACTGAGGATGAAAAAATTGAGCTCAATTTTAATTGTGAGTCAAAGTATGAGATTGCTCAGACGAATGGATTTATGTTGCTTAACCATGAAACGTGTACGAAAGACAATGATATTGATATGCATGATAACATAATGTATAGAAAATCGGGGGAAATAGCTACTGAGGTTGAAAAACATTGTAGTGTTGTGATAGAAAAAGTTACAGTCGAGAGTAGTGGTCATTCCATGCCCCATGTTCTTAAACTTTAATAACACAGAACAGCAGGTACCTAGAATAATAGAAGACGTGAGGTGTTTTAAACTGATGCACAGACAAAATGTGCTCATCATGTCAATCTAGATACAATGACATAAAACTTAACGGTAGAGAACGAAAATGAATTGAAAAAATCAAATAAAATGAAAGGCAATCCTAGTAGTTAATAGTTGAAAAACCAAGTGTTAGAGGCTCTCTATTAGAGAGGCAACTGAGTCCTTTAATGTGAAAGAGAATGAGAGACTACAATTTCGTTACGAACGTTAATTAATAAGAATTAAGTCAACTGTAAAATAGAGTGGTGTCCTATATATGTGCAAACTCCATTTAAGTATGTATAATATAATATAATATGTATTTTACTTAAAAAATTATTAACATTGAAGTACCTTGGCACCTTTTACCATATTAAACTATCTACTTAATGACCTTTGTTTTTTATAGTACAATGTTGTTTAAGTTGTCTATAGATTCCAGATTCCATAACATAACAAAGTCTTCAAATTGCATTTTCATGTTTCAAATTATATTGTAAACATTTTTATAAGCATTTCCAAGCTATACAACGAAACTACAAAATTGTAAACATTTGCATTTATAAAACAATTGTGTGTAAAAAGACTAGAACACTGTAGGTATAAATATTAAGAGATAATATGCTTTTAAAGTAGTATAATCTATTATGTATGTAACTTCTTGCTTACTTTATTTTGCTATTTACCACCATTATTATGTTCCATGACAAAGAGAAGTTGAGAAAGAAAAATACTCATATTTTAGAATACCAGTTGACTAACAGTAAGGTATTAGTTATTTTAGTCGGCCTGTTTAGATAATACAAATATATGTACTTCAAGAAAAGCGAAGAAGAAATTACAATGTGTCGGTTTAAAATTATGTATTTAAGTATGTCGCTATGTATTTTCATGTATTCTAAACTGATGCTCGTAATTTATTTTACAAAAATGTTTGAAATTTCTTGTGATTTTTACTACGTATATACCTATAGTAATTTTTGAAACTTACAACTTGTAAGTAAAATTGATTATGTTTAAAAGTATGTAAGTTATCCGCATTTCAATGTTAGAGCTTAGATTTTATGAAAAATGATATATAAATCAAGAAAAATGATATGTTATATTCCATACCTACATAATGCATCCGTATTTTGTATGGCCAATCGCCAATTAATATTATGTATGCATGTTCATAATTTTAAAATCATTTGTATTATGTACTATCAAATGTCAGCTACTTAAGTATGAACCCTAAAAAAGTATACCTCGAATACTAGTTATGCATATTATAATTATAATAATAATTGATAATGATATTAATGGCACACTGGATAGCGTTTTCGTTGTGTCTTATGCTTGTGTACACCTCCAAATCTCCGTAGTTACTAAAGAATCTCTATACACTTTTAGATTATTCGTAATTCGTAGTTAATCTTGAATCTGCAGTAAGGAAAGTTGAAAATGTACACACAAGTAAGACATAAAGTAAATTTTCTCGGGTTTAGCCATATTTGATACCATGCATAGTTTATATTTTGATATGATCATTAATTTGATGATAGTATTTATTAATAAAACTGAATGTCAAATTACGTACAACATCGATCCTTATATACAAGAATCATTAATCATAATGCTGCATTCGATTTCGGAGTTTATTTTGCCGAACCAAAATCTATTACATCGAAAGTAAATTGTCTCATCATTATTACTTGAATTGGTTTGTTGTTTTTTCGCTAAAGAAATAATTACATAGACATTGGACATTGTATATGTATGTAGGATATACTATACAGGTTAAAGATACATACATATTAAACAATACGTAAATTCTGTATTGGTTGACAAAGAATACGATATTGTTTTTTTTTCTCAAATCCATTCAATTAATACGTATCTAAATAATGCTTCCTCCAGGATGGACCAAAATATCGATTATTATAGTCGACGCAGGAGGTTGTTTTGGTTGTTTAAAGTAACAGTAATATCTACTATATAGACTATAGATATCACTTATTTGTGTATTTCTAAAACTTTTTTTTGGATCTAAAGACTTTTTGAAGTGGAATATTATTAAATTTATGATTTATTTATTAAGCAGTATTCATACTTCGACTTGTCTAGGAGAATTTTTTAAATGCTGCTGTACTTTTCTATACCACTTATCTATAATTTTCGAATTTTGACTCAAGTCATTGAATGCCGTACATCCCTCAATACTAGAAAGCACACCGTAAACGGCCAAGTCAGACAAATTTGGTTGCTCACCCCCCATGAATGGACCGTTGGATCTCTTCTTTATACTTTGAAGCCAATAGTCACTCTCTTCGTATAAAGATGATCTAACATCTGCTTTCAAGTGATGACGCTTCTGCAACTTCTTTCCGATCATCCACATGGCAAATGCTCCAACATAAATGACTAAAGTAGTTATAATCACAATAGTATTAATGTCATTTTTAATCATTCTATTTTTATGTTTTACTATATAGTACGCTAGTATCATGATGTATAATTATTTATTATCATTACCCAAAGTTCGCTCCCAAGTTGAAAAATTCTTGTCCCATTCACCAACCTGTATATTTTAAAATGTCATAATGTTATTCCTGACAATGATCAAAATACTCATTTTCCAGAAGCATGCTAATGGTACACGTACCTATGTAATTTTTGAGGTTTTTTTTCGTACCTTATCAAAATTTCGAAATGATTCGACTGCCTCAGGTAAAGTTCGATAAATATTAGGCGATAAAGTGTGAACAAAAACAGTGTCAGCCCATTTTCTCCATTTCCTCTCGTCTAAAACTTCTTCTTTCCCCCTTAGCTCCACGCCACGGGTTCCTTCAACTCCATCCATAAGGAAATACTTGTTCATTATATCAGACTGAGCACCTTCACTATCCTATAACAGAAAAGCAAATTTGGTAAGTACTTAGATAAGAGTTAAATATTTTATAGGTTTTAAAAACTTTAAAAATCAGTTATAAATTAAATTGTAAACATTTTGTACAAAAATGTATTTTGTATTGTAATTACGGCATATCGTATGTTGGGATAAGACTGAACAATTTGGTACAGTACACTTCCTTTTCCATTGTCATCAGAACCCGCATTACTATTTTTGCTGTTCTCCTTACTCTCGTGGGTTTGGAGGAAGGAAAACAGTGCACTAATGATCATGGAACTATCATTAAGCTGAAGAACTTCTCCTTGAGGAGTCTCCACAATGAGGATGGGAACTTTTCGATACTTTTGAGACCATTTAAGCTGAGTTCGGAGGACTGGGTTAACTTCCACAATGTTGTAGGAAATTCCGAAAAAATCCAACATTGCTCTTACCTGTAATGGTAGATGATTTTCACTGATATTAATACTACATTACTACTTTATTATTGGATGCAATTGTTTAACATATTTTCATACTTCAATATACAAAACATATTATAACATTTCATGCGTGTCTATTATTATACAATTATACAATAAACTCATACCTTGCAACAAAATGGGCATGTTTGATATTGATACAGGGTTAGTTTTAGTCCAGTCGTATCAAGTGGAAAGGTAACCTGGAAAAATGGCAAAATATTAAAAACCAAAAAATGAAATGCGAATCCCATAGAAAACTGCCGAAGTATATTACACAATTCGTTTGACTTTTTTCTCAAAAATGTTTCAGCACAGACATTTTAATGAGAAAGAGCACGTATAATTCTGATCAAACTTGAGCAGCGAAAATTTTTGCAGAAAGTATTCTGATCATAATTTAATGTCGACTTGTGTGATTTTTTTGAGTAGACTTCTCTTCACAAATTTTTGTCTGGGAGTAGCTTGTCCATGAAACGCAATTTGATTATTGGATAATAACGATATAATGATAAAAACGTTATTATTAAAAAAAAGAGAAAGCAAAAAGAAAAGTATTGTGTATAATTATTACGGTTCTAGATGGTTTGAACTGTGGTGCAGAGTCGAGGAGATAGGTAGAAAGATCATTGGTATAGATTGGAGGACTTTGTCTTTTCCTATATTCATTATATGCTAAACTTGCTCCAAGTGCAGATCCCACACCTAAGCTAACAATTAGAGCTTTCCCCAATCGCTTTTTTGGTGTAGTATTTTGTGCTCTAGCAGCAATTACAGTTGCGTAGTTACGTGAGAGTCCCAAAATACGCTGACGCATGGTGACAATTGAATATCTGAAAAGAACAATAATGACAATGACAAAATGTTAAATAAATACCATACATCCAACGTATTATTTAAGTCATTCCATAAAAATAACTGAAATGAACACAATATTACAATATTAACCTCTGTATAGATAGTATGATATAGTCTATAGCCTATAGCTGCCTGTACTTAATCACGAGACAAATACATAATATAATAAATACATCATACTCGCCTGTGACTTAATACTAATAAGTTAATTGCAAACCTGATTAAGTTACTTAGTTATACTTATTGACATAAAATAAAAATCATTCTGATTCGGATTTACGCCGGGCTGGGTCTTTGCTGCCTCCAAAAAGTATTAAAAGAACCCTTAGTTTGCAAACATTAGAAACAATTGACACAATAAATACCGATACGTGTGTTATCATACCTGGTTTGAAAATTACTTAGTTATGTAAGCAATTATATGAAGCACGGTTACTGAACACTGAACTTTCACAAACTATTGTAATAAAACTATGAATTAAAAAATTAAACAGCACATCTTCAAAAATGAGGTATTTTGAACTAGGGAATTTCGTCACGTGAACATCAAGCAGTCGGAACTCGATGCAGTATAAGAAAAGTAATAATTTTTTATGGAAAAAACCCAAATACATGCATGAAGATTGGGATACATATTATTATGTATCTAGAATCTAGATACATTGCTTTTACATGAAATTAAATGGTAACATCCATTTAAATATCTCGATCTCGAAAGGCAAAAGAAATTTATTTGTTCTCTGTCGATAGATGATAAGAATTGCTATTACATATTGTTAGATGACTGATAAATGTTGTTATTCTATGCATTAAGATAGGACGAGACAGCAAAGTTTCACCGTATGTACACTAGGCATGAGTTCGGGACGGGATTATCCCTTAAAAACCCTTACTTTTTACACTTAACCTTTCCGATCTGAAATCTGAGATTAGTGGGACATGGGACATGGAGTAAAATGTAAAATTTATAACACAATCAATAATCATGAGATGCTCATCAATTCTTCATCATTCTGTATATTATGCATACTATACGCGTTGTAGCCAATATACTCTATAGCTATATTATACTTTATTACCAATGTTTGTTGTTTGTTCATTTATTTTATTTCCTTTGTCTACTACGTCCATTATGTATATGAAACATATGCAAGTGGGTACACATTACAAGTCTATACTCTATTTACAACGATTGTATAGGTATACTGCAACCCAAAAGCACACATAACTAAATATGCAATAACGCTACTGCCACACAGTCTAAATACAACATTTACTGTTATTCTCTTTAAATTATTCCAACTCTCATCTGTAAATCAAACAATGTTATCCTCGTTAAATCACAGCGTTTATTTATGGACTTTAAGAAAACAACATCAATAGCTTGTAAGGCAATATTTTCAAAGGGATGCTCAACATGTTATTCACTACATGCTAAATTCTCAACATCTCATCTCATCTGGCTCTAACTCTAACTCTATAGTCATTCACAATGTTCAGTGTCTCAAGTTCAAGATGCAGTATCTTATTCTTAGCAGAACAAGTATGTATGAACATATGAATGCATGCACTAAGGATGAGAGGAAATTCAACTTGTCAACTGTCAAAAGCTCCAAACCATCAAACTCTTGCCAATAGTTACAATAGAATCAAATGCAATAAATAATTCGTTCATTTCCCCTTACACGCTGATTATGAGACCGGTTTAACATACTACGTAACATGACATAACACAAAACATAGTATTACGTTTTATTACAATGGATCAGGGGTAGTCATCGAATATCAAATATGCAATCTCAAAAGTCTCAATCCTTCTCTTGTCTTTGTCTTTGTCTGCCAATGAACTCGAGATTATGCTTGTCAAGTTTTGTCGACCCAAGAAGAGAGAGCCGTCTCTTGCTCATGTCCAGCCAGTTGAGGTCGGCATCTGCATCTGTTCGCGTCCTCATCCTCCTCACCACAAACAAAACAAAATAAATAAATAAAACTGTTCTTCTCATAGGGAAGGGTCATTTAAAACATCCATAATTAAAATGAGGTTGTTGTCACCATGTTTGGGTTTTTCTCTAGTGTTAGTGTTTGTCCTGCAGATTGACACGGGGTCAAGTGAACCGGTCTCCATTCCCCCGGATGTCCTTGACAGCCACCGAAGTTATTCCTACTCGGTTCTCCGAGACAAGTATGCACGCAAGTCAGAAGAAAATGTTGGAGCAGCAGGTTACTCCACCTTTGGCTTGGGTCTTATGCTGGCTGTCCTTAACGAGAAATTTTTCCCTATGGACGTCTATGGCTTTGATAACGCGTTGAAGCTCCCAAGGTCCAAAATCTTCTCGTCATATCAGCAAATTCTCAAATCCCTCACCAATGTGAGCAAAATTTAGATGCATTTTAAAAATTCCTGATTTTTAACTGCGTGTCTGTGCCATTTTAATTATACTTTAGTTATAATGTGTAATATGTAATACATAATATGTATGTATGTGTATCGAATTTGCAGGACGAAAAAATTCAAATTTTCAACGACATTTATTCCTCTGTGAATTACACGCTGCCTGAGAACCTAAAGGCCCTGGACACTCAATTCTCCTTCATTGACTACAATACAACGATCAGCAATGTCAACTCGGCGGTGGCGGAAATCAACGCGAGGATCGCCGTGCAGACGGCTGGGAAAATATACGGAACTTTGATTCCCCAGGGAAGTTGGTGGGGCAACCCTTTTTTCAACTACACCACGGGAATCCTCGTCAACACTTTTCACTACTCCTCCGTCCTGGCCAACAAGCGGACCAAAACTAGCGTCGAAAAATTTTCAGATGGGGAAAACGTCTCGTTTTTCGAGACAACTGGGTTGCCACTTAGCAGTCCACGAGACAAATATGTTGCTGTTCGAATCCCCTTCAAGGTAAAAATATTTAGCATTCTACCGAATTTCCGAAAAACCTTTGCATTTACTTATCGTTTATACCGAAAACTGGAAAATTCGGCAGAATTTTTTCAATTATGAGAGGAGAGTAATTTTTATTTTTTTGCTGGAATTCTTTGAAACTTTATTTCTACTTTTTACGGTCTATTTACCGTAGAATTCAGCCAAGAGCTTAGTCCTAGTTCTGCCGAACAACTTGACGACCTTTATCAAGGATGACTTGGAGCAGCATCTTCGAAAAGTTTATACGGACACCCGTGTCGAGAAAACGGTACCGGTGAAAATCCCTGCACTCAACTTTTCCATCCCAACTTCCTACTTTCGACAGCTCAAAAAGGTGCCCGTTTTCATTCTACTTGGAATACAAATATTTGTAAAGGAAAAAATCATTTTAGGCATTATGTAACAGATAAATAGACGTTTCTCTCATTTCACTCGAATTTTTTCTTCGTCTTTGACTACAAGCTTCACGATTCAAAACTTATTGAACATGATTTGACGTATTCTACATATTAAGTGGGAAAAAATAATCTTTTGATATTTTACAGCTCGGCATCACGGAGTCCATGTGTCGATACGATCAGATGAAGAAGAACGTTTTTGAGTCCGCAGCACAGAACGTTCACGTGAGCTTGACAGAGGATTTCACATTCCAAGTTGCGGCTGCCACTGGTAATAAAAAAGAAAGATGAAATTATTTGCCGTTAGAGAAATTTTGTCCAAAAAAAGTTGCAAAAATCAAAACTGATCGAATTGACTTTGCTTTGAAAAAAGGAACCCACGTGAACCACGTTGAGACCTTTTTGGCCATCCACAACAGTGACAGTGAGCCGCAAGTGGAGGAGGATGAAATCTCCCAGGACGACCACGAGGAGGACAGGGAGCAGATGGCCAAGCTCAAGTCGGATCTCTTCTTTGACGACCAAGTTCAATACAGAGGATTGACCTCAAAGTCCAAGTCCAAGTACAAGACTCAGGTCAAGTATGATGAAACCGTGCGCAGGCAAAGTGCCGAGGTTAAATCACAAGAAACTGGAACTGGTCAGAGCGCGGAGGAAGGAGAAAACCCCGATTCGGATGCCCCGTTGACCGGCCCCGTCGTCTTTAACAAGCCCTTTTTCTACTACTTGGACGATGAGGTCCTTGGTCCAATTTTCTACGGGTCAGTAAGCTCCTTCAAGCAATACCGACTTCATGTGGCGGACGTTCCTCCAGCAGGCCACGAGTGGCAGAGTGAAGCCATGCGATACCTCTATTGGGCCTGTCCATAAGGATATATATACATTATACATCTTTAAATCACAATTTACTACCTCTGGCTCTGACCTCTGACCCATTGCCATCTTTACCATGTTCTATTTATTTATTTATCTATTGACTTTTTGAGCGTTAAAACAGCAATAAAAAAGCTGCTCTACACAAAAAACTTTACAAATTCTTGTTGCATAAAATCGAACGGCGTCCAAGTTCATCGATTCATGTTCGCACTTGATGTTCACGATGTTTCTGT